>SEMN01000952.1:0-142145 GCA_005408345.1 Macquaria australasica | reverse complement strand
TTAGTTTACATTGTATTCTGATTATGTCATACGCTATGTTTCTGATGCCGTCATCACGTTCCTTTCGGTCTGCACGCTGTCCAATGCGACGGAAACTATAGAATTCTCTAATAGTTGGAATTGCATCATGAGTTCTGTGTGGATTCATAATCGTTCATGAACTGCATGCGTGATTGCACTGTGTCCACTAGGCGCCATAAAGAGGGAAGTTCCCTCAGAGAGAAAATGAAAGTGCCTCCGTGACTGCGGCCCGGCGCTGTGACGCTCATTCATATGAATTGCTCAGTGACATTTCACAAATCAACGTGGAAACGTGGGAACCAGATAGCCTGTGGACGAGGGGATTCTCCTTCACCTTTTAATTTACAGATTAGAGCACATTTACAGCCTGATGTGAAAATGACAGTGTATTAAATTAGGCCTCTAATTCATGAAGTGGCTGAAGAGTATGGATAAACGTGTGTGGGGAAATTCAGTTCAGTTCAAGCACAGAGGTAAGTACAGATACACAGAGAAAGTAAAAAGTAATAATAATAATAATAATAATGAGAATTTTATAAAACAAAAATAAGAACAGAAGTAAAAGCAGAAACTGTACAAGAGCAATTAAAGACAAAATTATAAGGGTGACAGTGGTGTGATATAGCAGCAGAGTCAGCATACACCAGACTAATATATATTATGTTTAAGTAAAGATACTTAGTGTTTGCATGTATTAATATAGAAATATAATGCAATAAAACAGTATAACATATGAACATAATATGGTATAATATAGTATGGGATATAAGGTATAGTATAAGGTGAAATGTAACATAATATACAGTATAGTACAACAATATAACGTAGAATATCAAATATGATATAGTCTAGTAGTATAATGTTTAATAAATAATATTTACTTTGGCTTTTATTTTTTGAGGGTACCTTTATTGTATTTTATATTTTCAACGTGTGTGATGTAGCAGTTTGTTTTTTTATTACATTGTATGTTTATTAAATCATTTTCAAAATCCCATAAAGATAAGAGATGTGAATCAGATACAGTCATACTGCAGTACATGTGACATTAGTCTATTCACTGAATGATCTTTCTATCCTATTCTATTAATCATATGATTAAATAACTAGGCCTAAATGATTCATTTCTAATAGACCTTGTCTTACACTCATTCAAATGAAGCTATATCTACTTGATCGGCACCTCATCACATCTTAGTATGAACATGAGGACTTTTCCTTCTCTGGTTGTTTCATTTTTTTAAGCCTTATGAAGTAAAAGTGTTCACAAAAAAGCAACAATTAGACAACAATCAGAAAAATAATAATAATAATAAGAGTTTTTTTTCTTATCTTAGAGAGATAGAGAGTAAAAGTACTCATAATGCAGTAAATGGCCCTCATGACTGTTATATTATTAGATATTTTATTATTTCATCATTATTACTGATGCTTTAATGTGTAAGTGTACTGTTGTAGCTGGTCGAGGTAGAGCTAATCTAAACTACTAAATATTCTGGTAGTTTAATCTATAACAATGCACCACAGCTTTTTACAGCTGCTAAGTCACATTTTTCAATACTTAGTTCACCTTTTCAAAACTCTCCAGACAGTCAGCACAGCAGAAGTCAATGTGGACTAAACTGTGGATCACTTTGCATCACTTTCGTAGGTTGAAAACCTAACATAACTAAAAAGAAATGAAAAATATAAAAATGCATAAACTCCTAATTGGGACACTTAGCGCCTACTTTTCTTCCTTGGGGACCTCTATTACAGACTTGGTGAGGAAAGGTAATGGAAAGGACATGTATGGGATAATGTGGCGTTTCACCGTCTCCTCCGGTCACAGAGGGGTTAACAGCCCATCCCAGGACGGTGTCACTTTTCCTTCCACCTTACTCTCCATTCCTCAACCCCACAGAGGAATTCTTGTCCTCATGATGGTGGAACGTTTATCAGATGTCCCTCATGGACGCAACGAATGCTGGATGTCTGAACATATCTGCAGAAAATATTGCCAGGGATGGATCAGACATGCAAAAAGTTCCTTTCCCAGGTGGACTGCAAGAGAGGGCATAAGGTGTGATATTGGCCAAATGCAGAAGACAGGGTTGACTAGCACTGTTGTATTTCTTTATCTGTAGCTGTCCTATGCATAGTGAATATGTATAGTTTTGTATCGCATTACTGGAAATACTTTAGTTTCATTTTGTGCACTTGGAATGACAGTACTCTATGCAAAACTGGCACAAAAAAATCCTATTGAAGCATTTCTGATTAATTTCTGTGACATTTACTGTGAGGAAGCAGAATCCATACAATAAAGACGTAACCTTATTTTTGTTGTAATGGAATCATGGTTTATGCGATAAATAAATAAAATATACTTTTACAAAGACAACAGTGACACAAATTGTTGTTAGTGATTTTTATGGTCAGTCAATAATGAGCGGCAAAGTTTTACTGTTGGCAGACAAATGTTGTCATTTTGAAGTTTCCATAAAACAACACAGATTTTAAAGTTTAGAATTGTACTTGTGCTCTGGTGTTACTCTTCAGTTTTAATTCTCTCACTTCTATCTTCAGTAGGTGTACACGGTCATCAGACAGGTATTACTATAGAAGTCTGAAGGAGGCCCCACATGTTCCTGCCTGTTGTTTGATTGAACTCATGAAAAAGAAAATCTGCATCTCTTTTGTTTCTGTGACAGGGATAAAAACTATAAACACATTTCCATTTGCTGGAAGAAGTTTTATTTTATTGGCTAAAACATAACAAATATTTCAAAAAATTCCATTTTGCTGAATGCAAATTAAAAATTAAGCATGTTGATCAGCATAGACAAATACACGATCAACTAATAAATACACAAACAACTCAATACTTAAATAAATACATTACTGTAATAAATACATAGATAAATAAAAAATAAATAGACTTCATGTAAGCAAATAAATTAGCACATTCTTAATCTGACATATTCATTTATAAAGATACTGATGGTGTAGAACATCAACCAATCAACTAATAAATACACAACTTGATAAATAAATAAATAAATACATCAATAAATAAATAAATAAATAGACTTCATGTAAGCAAATAAATGAGCACATTCTTAATCTTCAGACAGATTTTAGTTGGTGGTGAGTAGAGGTGAAACCAGCAGGTCTGCTCTCATCAGATGGGCTTTGATTTCCTTTCTGATCAGCTCCCAGGCTTCAGCACTGTGGCCCTGCAGACAGAAGAATACTGTCATTAAAACAGGAGAGATAGATAGATAGATAGATAGATAGATAGATAGATAGATAGATAGATAGATAGATAGATAGATAGATAGATAGATAGATAGATAGACTTACCATTTGCTCTAGAACATGGCGTGAGAGTCTCTTGAAATACATGTGCAGCTTCTTGTTCTTCTTGTGGCCGTGGTTCCCAATCTGAATTAATCAAAAGTACAAAACATATAATTAATATTAATATATAATCTTTGTATTCATTCAAATAAATCTTCATTACATGGTCACCATGGACCTGTTAACTTGGCACATGTTCTATTAATTGATCCTTTCAGTTAATCCACACTGAGACTCACACAGGAGCGAAGGCCGTCAGCCTGCTGGGTTACAACATTGAGAAAGTTTTCCACCGTGTTCTCCTGCCATGATGCAGAGCTGTGATCCTCCTCAAACAGGGCAGCCGTCTCCTCCAGAATCTGAACTGTGAAACCCACTTTATCCTCAGCCTGGAAGAAGAAGAAGAAGAATCACAGATTACAATAGAGTTACATTTATGCCACTTTTTGACAGCTGTGTCAATAAGAATTGATATAACTGATATAAAAACTCACACTTTTCTTTGAAAACAATTACTTTCATAAAAGGAAAAAAACTTGTTTTGCGTTTAGACAAAAGTTGACTTACTGATGCTTTGGACGCCTGGCTGTACAGATCATTAGGGAAGGCTGCAGTGTCCATCACTTCAGCATCCTCAGTGGTGTTAGTGGAATTATTAACCTGCATCACACACAAACACACACATGCGTTGAAGTATACATAGGCAAATAGACTATGAAGACTCACTCAGTTAAGATCATTCAATGACTTTAAACAAAATGCAAATTAAGTGCACTCACCATCGTATCTAGTAGATGCAAAGACTTGTCACTGTGCTGTCTGAATTTATGATCCATCCATCTGCAGCTTAGCGAGCAGCCTGCACTGTACAGACTGAGGAGCAGGCACACACAGAAAATCCTGTTGGGCATTTTTTAAAAGGTAGAAAATCGCCTTTGTATGGAGCAAATACTGATTTCTCTTGTGAAGCAGTCGTTCTGTTGTTGCAGACCTGCAGCGCCTCATATATAGGCAGGACGCACCTATTTCATTTTCCTTACACCTGTGGGAAACACTGACTGCGGATTTCACGCGGTCAAACAACAAGGCCAAACATTTCGGATTTGGATTAGTGACCTTATGATATATGTATGCCACAACAAGATCGATGTTGCGTACAAGCAACAGCTGGAATACCGCGCCGGGTTTTAAAAGGCTACACCATAATACAGTAATAACACACAGAACGTTCATTTGATAGAAAACCACATAAAGCATCGAAACAAACACAGCTCACTCTTCATGATCACACAGGTAGGTCCGACAGGGAACATCTGGGAGTAACATGGGAATATGTCTGCGACTTTTAAGGGAACGACTTTTTCTTGAATGAAATCCGTGTCGCTGATTAAGTGTTTACAGTAATTAGTAATTAATAATAATTAAATAATTAATTATTTAAATAAAAAGAAATATTTGTTTTGTATTTTGGAGATTTGAGGCAAGACATCGTGTTTATTCCTTTTTAATTCAGTGTGCAGACGATGGAAATATGTGTGAAAAAACCATTACTCTGTTTATTGGAATTGTCATCATTATCACTCCGTGGTTTCAAACATAATACATATTAATACACATATCATTCATGATTAAAAGTGTAAACCTGCAGATGTGACTGTGTGTCCGCATACCAAACATGCTATAAGAAGAAAGCGCTTCCTAAAGAGAAAGTGGAAGTGACGTTTTCATGACGTTTCTGAAGAATGATCCCACATAATACGGATGGACAGGAGGGTTTCCTTGGTATTTCATCATTTCATTATGGTTTTATTACATTTCATTTTCCATGTATTGTTCTTGTATGACAGATGCAGCCTGCTATAATGTAGGTCAAAATCAGGATATTTGGCATTTTTCTGTTTAGTGAATTTATAGCCTATGATTTCTGTCCCTTTAAAAACAGAATAAATATGTAGGAAATCAAACAAACCTTATGTCTAACAATATATATTGCTTGTTGACCATTATTTTATTAACCTTTTTATTTAGCCTACTTAATTTGGAATAACAACTTCATGGCATGGGGCATTCAAAACGGGTATGTTAGATAAGATAAGATAAGCATTTATTAATCTCCAGAGGGGAAATTCAGGTGCACGAGGACAGTAATAAGTACAGACAAATAGAGACAAGTAAAAAACAAACTATGAGAATTATACCAAATAAATTACACACTGGAACAGATGTGTTTTATGAGTGTTACATCAGCACACATGGAGGAAATTTGGATTCACATTGTACATCAGTTTGTTATTGCCAGTGCAAATTGATGGCCACATTTTTATCTCAGAAATCCAGAAGTCCTACATAAATTTGAGCGATAACAGGTGAGGCTACTGTAGGAGGTTTAATCCATAACTGTACTACGGCACCCCCTGTTGAGCCACTGCGGTGTCTGATTATTACATATTAATTGATTATTGTAAATCACTGTACTTCCAGGTTGTAGCTGTACTTGAAATGGATTGTTCTCCATCACAACCAATATCCAGGATGCAATTAAGCCTTTATGTGACTGTGTTAGTATGTTTAAACAGTTTCTTCATTTCATCTTTATATGCAGCTTATCATTTTTTGAATCAAACACACAAACAAGCAAACAAAGTTGGTATTTATTATTAAAGTGTGGGATACTGCAGTTTACAAGCTGTGGAGTGTGTGATTGAAACTTTTTTTGAGCTGTGTGTCAGTCTAACAGGACAGCACAGGGAACATAAAGTCCTCACATGTCAGCAAGCAGAGCAACAACATCAGCACGCCTCAAAAGCTGTGCTTCCTTCGGACTTACTCGTAAACTACACTACTAATGTAGTACCACTGTTACTGCTGTTTCTACTTAGCGTTAGTTCAGACAATGTCGATGCGATTTATACCGATTTTTATGATACAGCATGTATAATATAATCGGCCCATGTCTGTCGCTTACTCACGTGTTTTTTAATTAGATTAAACACTAAACACGCAGTAACTGTGGTATTTTTGTACCTCTGTTGTTATATATGAAGAGGTACGGGCTCATTTATACCATATAATATAACAAAACAACAAAGAAGTCCAGTATGTGAGCATGCGCACCACCGACAAACACAGGCCTGCAAATGTTTAATGTCCGTTTAATGTCGTTCCCGTAACGCTCTTTCACTTTTCCTGCAGTTCTGTGAGAGCGTGATGGTATCACTGCTTTACTTCCCATGATGCATTTGTGCTCAGCTGGGATAGTGACTAGTCGTCTCGAGAAAACAAAAGTTAGTCAGCGCTGGTCTGTGTGTGTGTGTGCGCTGTTGTAACAGAAGCGATGGAGAGCGACTGCATTTAACGTCCATTTACTGAGTTTACAATCATTTTCGGAGGTTACGCGGTTGTCTTCGGACCTTTATGGCAAGTTAGCCACCCTGTTTCGGTAAGGAACCTAGCTATGTAGCTAAGATAGCAAGTTAGCGTTCGTTGCTAGTACATCCACGCTAATACCACATTCAGGCTGACTGCCAGGGTCGTCCTGTTTTCCACCGCTTGTTTTGGTGTTGTGTGCTGAGTATTACGATGTCTCGATATTCCTTGTCGAGCTTGAATGCCTACACACGCCCAGATCAGGAGCTAACATTAAAATGGGCAACTTGCTGCCGGTTAATGCAAGGCGATCGGAGAGATTAGGAAGAAATTTAGTCTCGCGTAATGTTAGTATTAACCTTAAACTGTCTCAACATGCAAACAAAATAACTGATACGCTGCTATACGGCTAATACTGAACACCACTTGCCTACCTACTGTTTGTTAAATAATCCTATTTTTGTCAGTAGCTTGGCACTAGAGGTATGTAGAGCTATCTTATCTGGCTTTGATCATGTCAGGGAGTCGTGAGTGGCATGTTGTTTCGATCCTGATTTGCTCTTACAGTGCTTTTGATTGGGGAAGTTGGTGCTGAAGCTTTTGTAGCTACTTCCCCGCAGACACCCTCCTTTAAATCAGCGCCTCACATGACTCGGTTTCAGAGTGGTTAGTCAGTGAAACCATGAAATGGCAGATATGTCACAGCATACAGTCTTGTGATGGAAAATGTGCTGGTAACATTAAGTCAGGAAGGGGGAAACAAAAACTGTTTCCTTATCATCACATGCCTTGCTTGTCTGGCAGGGCATACGGGCTTGCACTACTTGTTTATCCGCCTTAAATGTCACAAGTCATTTCAACAGGGAAGCAGGGGTCAGTATGGTTGTTATTAGAGACGTTCAAGTGTTGAAGAGTTGTTTGGTAAGCCTGTTACATTTTGAATATGTCAAAAGGAATCGTTTTCTGTTTTGGTTTTGTATTTTAGTGTGCCATGTGGGAGTAAACCTTCCCAGGAGGTGCCATGCTAGCCACACAGATGCCAGATTCGCCACCCGAGGCTAAAGACGTCAAACAGGTAAAACCACACACTTTTCGCCTATGTGCAAAGGTCTTGTTACCTTCGGCCGGGTTTTTTTTATTTTTTATTTTATTTTATTTTTTTACTGTTACTGTGATACCTCTGGTGAAGGTGTCACATTGGCTTTATTGGCCCCTGGGGTGGATTTTGGTTAGTCAGGTTGTGCCATTTAAGTAGGATATGTTGCAATTTTACTGTTGTAACTGTGCTCAGCAGTGTCCAACATTACACCACTTTCAGCACTGGACTTGGTGATCCATTCACTTGCCTGCACATTGTATTTATAGCATCAGTAAAATAGGCTTAACAGACAATCTAATGCTTTTAAAGAAACAAGACCAGACAGCAGCTCATCTTATCAATGCAAAGGGAGGACAAAGCATTGGAGAATGAGTGCTTAGTTAATAGTTAACAGAATATACTGTATGCGTGACTGTTTTAATATGATGTGTTAAGCAGCATGGTTTTGCAGACAGTGTACATTGTACTGCTGACTTGCTGAATTAATGTATGTGTGTGTGTGTGTGTGTGTGTGTGTGTGTCAGGAAGCTCGGAAAGCAGGCAAGGATGTGGTCCTCTAGAAATGTTTCTATAGCTGTGTTGCTCAAGTCCTGCCAAGTCAAGACCCGTAAAAGAAGGGTGCTTGAGTGCTCAGTGTCGAGAACACCCAGACCATGGCTTTTAGAAGTGTTTAGCAACCTGTTGCATAATGTAGGCTTGCTTGTTAAATGCTTATGTTCTCTGTCTCTCCATGTCAGCTGACTGTAGGTGTCATGTGAGTGTTTATTCTACAGACCATGTTTCATAACAACATGGCCACTGACCTCACTCTATCTATTCCTCATCACATCAGATGTAGAAAATGTGCTGGCTGTATCCTTTACTGCACATAAAAATGTGTGTTGGCGAGCAGAGAAGTTATTGTCAGTTTGCCAACCTGCTTCTCATCAGAAGCACAGAACCACACCTTATTTGACCTCTCTCTAAAAACAATCGAGGAAGCTGGTAATATTTCCTTCACCCGTGCTTTTTTATTTTAGATCAAAGAGAAGCTGGCACAGTCGCTCAAGGCCCTGCAGAAGCGATATGTAACGTCAGACACAGAGGTCACCAGTGACGATGGTGACGCTAACCTCCTCTGCTGTGCCCTGGAGGCCATCTTCATCCATGGGATCAAGAGCAAGTACATCCGCTTGGAGGCTGGGGGACGGATTAGGAAGGGAGACCGAGGACCCCTCCCTCAGCCTTTCTTCTGGAGCCTCCTCAAGACCGTCACCCACCGGTAAAGGACATCAATTGACCTGAAATGATGAGTTGATTAATTGATTAGTCGATCAACAGAAAACGAATCGGCAACTTTCTTGATAATCGGTTAATCGTTCCATTAATTTAGAGCAGAAATGCCACACATTCACTGATTCCAGTTTCTCAAATGTGATGATTTGCTGCTTTTCATTGTCTTATGATAGTAAACTGAATATCTTTGGGTTTTGGATTGTTGGTCGGAAAAAACAAGCTATTTCAAGACGTCAGCTTGGACATTATAATGGACATTTTTCACAATTTTATAGACCAAACAATTAATCAGTTAATCAAGAAAATAGTCCGCAGATGAATTGATAATGAAAATAATCGTAAGTTGCAGCCCTAGACATCATTCAATTATTCTATGAAAACTTTGTATAAAGTGTGTAACACTTTCTATTGAATCCCCAGTGATGTGATCACAGAGCTGGAGAAGATCAGCTTTGTGAGCACGGACGTGGGTCGCTGCCGGGCGTGGCTGCGGCTCGCCCTCAACCATGGCCTACTGGAATGCTACCTCGCGTCGCTGTTTCGGGAGGACTCCAAGCTGCGGGCCCACTATCAGCCCAGTGCCTTGCTCCTGAACAATGAGGAGCGGGAGGTTCTGCTCAGCTACCTCCAGGGTCTGGCGTCACTTACATTCAGCCTTTCTTACAAGTCGGCTGTCCTCAATGAGTGGACCACCACGCCTCTGGCTCTCGCTGGACTCTGCCCCTTGTCCCAGGCAGACACGCCCCACCTGCCCCTCAATGGTGGAGAGCTTCCCACCTCCAAGCCCATGTATAAAGAATCGTGGGATACAGTGTCTCAGTCGTCAGGCTCATCTGATGCACTGGACATGCAGAGAGGGTGCCCAGTGTTGCTGTTGGGGAGAGGGTCAGGTGTATTACAAGAGGGTAGGACTGCACTCACCTCATCTAATTTAAGCCTGGACACCACAGGCTCCTCTCAGCTCTCCTCCAGCTTGAGCTCTGATAGCCTCCTGCAGGGGCAGGACCTCCGCAGCCCGACAGGAGAGCAGTGGTATTCATGTGACCTGGACATGCCCATTAATGTCAACATCAGCACCAAGAGGCCAAAGAAAGAGTAAGTGTATCTTTTAGCTGTGTATTTGGATATGTTGGAGCACAAGAGTTAAAGGTTAAGGCTGGCAATATTCTATATTTTTCTTATTGTCAACAAATCCCATGAAAAGACAGAAACCAACAATGAATTCATCCTAAAAACAAGTATTGTCTGTGGAGCCAAAGTCTGATATATCTTATTCCTCTGTGCTATAGAGCTCCATTGTTGTCCAAAAACTATACTAACTAAACACAACAATGAGTCACACTGTTGCACTGGGTGACATGTTCCTTCATTACCATGAACACACACACTGTAGTTTATTTTGAGTTAATCCGATGTACTGTAAACCATCTTGCTGCTGTAGATGATCATTAGAGTACCAAATGTGGATTAGTCCACAGCTGAAAATAGTCCCCAACAATTGCACGATTTCCTCCTGTTTGAGTAACACTTGCTAAAAACTACAGTGAAAAATGAAACAATGTATATTTGTGCTGTTTTTAAAGATTTACTGAATGGGCTTGGGGCTGGACTAGGTAGTCAGAAAGAATTGATAGATTTACACATGGCTGGTTTTGGTCTTTTCATTGGATTTGACAATTAGAATAATAAGAATAATGTCAGCTGCTTTAACATTAGAAATAGGCAATATTAAACTCCTCTTTTATTATAAGCTTGCAGTAAAATATGTCATTTGTCCTCGTTTCTGCAGTTCTCTGACTGAGTTTCGGGAGAGTGGCCACTGCAGTCAAGACTCCATGCGTGAAGACTCGTTTGTCTCTAGCACAGGTCCAGATCAGTACTCAGAGACGGCCATTTTCAGTGGCTCGGACAGCGAGACCCAGGGTCCCACTACACCATCCCAAGACCAACCCCCAGACTCTGTACTGTCTGATCCAGAGCCACCACCGACATCACTTGAGCTGCCATCATCTGATGAGAACCATGTCAACGACTCTCCCTCTGAAGTGTGCATTAGTACTTCTTCTGAGTTACACTTGGACACAGACACGGTCTCTACAGTCAGTGAGCCTGTGGAGCCTTTAGAGGAAGTACATACGACCGGAGTTCAGGACAGGACTGAGCCTGTCCAGGAAGAGAAGGAAGCAGAGACCTCAGAGAAGAGAACCACAGAGCCCTCAGTACAGCAAGGCTCACGTCGCTCTACCAGCATCCTGAGCAGGAAATTGTCCTCAGATTCTCTATCAGTAAGTATATGCAGACTAATAGCTTTGAGTTGAAAATGACACACACAGATGAGCAAAGCCACAGACACTACCAGGCCTCTGCGTTCTGTCTGTTAGAAAAGTTGTGTTTCACTGTGTTGTGGTTCCTGACTACCACTTAAGACAGAAATGAGGCGTTTTTGGACCAAACTGTTCTGGGGAGCTCCCCCGAGAACTACGTACCTACATACATATGTAGGTATTTATCCATGTTTTGGTCCGTTTTTTAAGGCTACCGTTACAAGCTGTGTTCGACCAATCAATGTGGTTCTTTAGTTCTTTATTTGTGGATATAATAAAATAAAACAAAAGAAAAGAAATATACAATAACATGAGAAAATGCACAGGTGGGATGAAAAAACCCCTGAGGGCTTGTAAAAGCAACCCACCTAACATTGAAATTGAAACAGCGGTATATGCTTGCAACAGATTTACAAACGGTCATAAATATGTTTTTTAAAATATCTAAAAAAGAAAAAAAAAAGAAGAGAATACAATTTCCAAACAAGAAATACTACACTTACGTCTGGACCAGTCACCGTACACTTACGTCACTCAAGGTTCCGTTTGTTCTGGGAGAGTACCTACTCTGAAGTAGGAGCTAAAACAGTCCCTCAAAACGGTGTTCTATGAACTATAATCGTTCCCAGTTCTTGCAGTGCGGACACAATAAAAAGAGGAGGGGGTCCTCCAACTGTTCTTAGAACTAGGAAAAAGTTCCTCCGGTCTGAAAACGCCTATTCTAAAACAGTAATAGGTAATGAGGATTTTACAGACAGTGGAAATGCAGAATTGCTGTTGCTTCACCTGAATTGCTGTTTGTCTGTCCCCACTGAGGAAATGACAAATACGATGTCTGACTCTTAATACTGGAAGGGAAGCCAGTGTATCAGGGTGGAAAATCAACACAGGCTATTCAGTAATTCATGGAAAATTCTTGGAAAAACAAATAAAGCTATGTTATTTGTTTTTCCCACTCGAGATCACGAGTAATCACATTAGTCCTGCCGTGTTAGAAAAATCTTCTCCTCTGCAGTAACGGCGACTGTCAGAATATCATTGACAGTTACATTAAGAAATGAAACAGCTCCTGTGGCAGGGTGTTGTGGATAAAATAAAGTTAAGAAAGTTGGCTTCTTGTGCCATAAAATACCCACTGTACAAATTTAATCTGTTTACTGCACACGTAATGTCCAAGCAGTGACAGCTCCAGGATGTGTTGTAATATTTTCCTCAAATATAATAGGGACGTTCTGTGGTTGTCACACATTGGCCATTCAAATTAGTCAAGATAGTGACAAATTTGTGCGTACCCTTAATAGAGAAAGAGACCGTTCATTGTAGTTTCTTATAGTTCTCACACTAACCCCAACGACACATGATTACAGGAAGCACTCTTTCACAAACTGTGTTAACGGTTATTTTGACTATCGGTTAATCTGCCAATTATTTTCTCTATGAATCGTTTAGTCTATAAAATGTCAGAAAATAGTAAAGATGTCCACCACATTTTTCTAAGTAAAAATCTATAAATGTCTTGTGTCCGATCAACAGTCAGAAACTCATATTATCATATTATTCAGTTTGATTTGAATGATATATGATAAAGAAAAGCTGCACAACCTCACATTTGAGGAACTTGAACCAGAGAATAATTGGCGCTTTTGCTTCAAAAAGTACAAGTAATCGAATATCAAAATAGTTGCTGATTAATTTTCTGTCAGTCTACTAATCAATTAATCGACCAATCGTTGCAGCCCTAAATACTCACCCTATATCAGGTGATTTGATTTCCTTCCATATGGTGTGCTAGATAAAGGAACCTTTCAAGTTGTTGTTGAGGTTCTTCTCATCAGATCAGTCTAGAAAAAACTCTTTTCTCCTCGCAAGCGCAACCAGGGCAAAAGAGGATAAAAAAAATTCTGTCATTTTACATTTCAGCATTCTCATTCCTGGATCTCTGAGGACGACATCTACAAGCCCCACCTGGAGGAGGTGTCAGACTACGACGAGGTGCCTCCTTCTGCTCCCATGGCCCAGCTCAAGGTCTCTCAGTCACCTCCCAGTGTCGTCCATCGCAGACAAATAGGTATTTTATCTCCATGATTAGACTGGAAAACTGAAGAAAGTCATACAGTACAGAGTTTAGATGATTTTATGTTCTTTGATCATCATTGCACGCAAGTCTGGCTGCCTGCCTCCATCTCTGTCCTACGAACAGTCGCAGATTGACCTGTCTCATCTAGAGCTGAAACGATTAGTCGACCGTCATCTGCAACTATTTTGATAATCGATTAATTGTTGTCATTGTCATTTTTCAGGCAAAAATAGTGAAAAACTGCTGACCATTCTCTGGTTCTAGCTTCTCAAACGAGGATTTCTTGCTTTTCTTTGTTATATATCAATGTAAACTGAGTATCTTTGAATTTTCGACTTTTGGTCAAACAAAACAAGACATTTGAAGCTGTCATCTTGGGCTCTAGGAGGTTGTGATGGGCATTATTTTTACTATTTTTTGACATTTCATAGACTGATCGATTTAATCGAAAAAATAATCAGCAGATTAATCGATGATGATAATGATTGTCTCACCCAGGAGTGCTGTTAAAGTGTTAACATAAAAACTTTGGATTCCATTTGTTGAAAATTATCTGTTGAACCATTTATGGTGTACTTCACTTAAAGGTGCCCTGGGAAGTTTTCTTGTAAACAAAGTTCCTGTTTACATTCAGTGTCTTCTTGAAATTGAATGCATTTCCTCCCACCTAAAACATTTTGCAACACCATTTTTTCTTAAAAGTTTGGTTTCTTGGTGTGTTACCGTCACCTGTAGATCAGTGGAATGGTGTGAAACCAAAGGCAGGGAACATGGGGTTGTAACATCATTGGTGGTCAAAAGCTCCACGTTCACTTCAATGTGAACGCACCTGGTCAGTAAAGGTGAAGGCCACCAAGGAATTAAGTTGAAAGGTAAATAATACTGTTCACATAGGGCAGAAAATTCCTGCAGCACTTGAAACTGGGGAATGAGATAATCAAAATATTGCACTTCTAACCATACCCCAAACAGTGATGTCACAGCAGGTGTTTTCCATCAGCTGTCAAATGGAAAAACACCTGCTGCTGCATCATTTATTGGGATGTGGCCAGGTTGCACTGGGAATGTAAGATTGTATTTCTTGCGAGACGTCACCTCAATGAGTCAGGCAGCTTATTGAGAGATATGTTTGTGGCAGTGCATTATAACAGGTGGGTTGGACTATGGAGCATTTATTGTCATGCTATCAATAGGGGCAGTATTCCAGGAACAACTACTACATTTCATAATTTAACCATTTCACTGGTCAGTAACAGGCCATCCTTTCATTTAATTGCTATTTTATGTCAGCAAATATTGAATTAAATGATTTGAATTAAATTATCAGTGTATAGATCATCTTAACCCTCTGCCTTGGCTTCTCCTCAGCTCCCTAAACGTTGCTTTGCAGTTAAAGAAAGGACCAAAAGTTAAAGCTTATTTAGACGACAATTTTAATATTTATATCTGTCAATTCTGTAGTCAAAACTGATATTAATAGTGATATAAATAGTTGAATCCGGGCTTCATTTTGTAGGTCGCAGAATTATGATAAGCTTATCTTTTCACTGCTGTTTCCTTTAAATGTCGTTCATAATTATCATGTTTTTCTTGTGACTTTAAGGTCAAACTTACTTGTAAAAGCAACTTTGACCAAATAAAATTTGCAAATTCAATGTGAAAGTAGACCAAAATGATGTAAAATAACTTACACTGACTCTTTTCTTTCTCTTTCCATTACCTGTGTCCGTCAGGGCTGTTCAACCCGTTTCGTGGCTTGCTGAAGCTCGGCCATCTGGAGCGACGAGGTGCAATGGGGTTGTGGCGTGACTACTACTGTGAGCTGTCACCCTTCGAGTTCCGCCTGTATCTCAATGCAGAGGAGCGGACGTGTTATGACAACTGCTCCCTGGTGCGATGTGAGGACGCTCGCATCGCCTCACCTGACGGCCGCTTCGAGGTGGCCTTTCCTGGGAAGCGACTGTTCCTGCGGGCAGCCAATCGCGACGAAGCTGAGGACTGGGTGGACCGTATAGTAGAAGCTGTCAACAAATGCCGGCCAGTGTCTCGTGCTGATGAGCAGTGGGAGGTGCTGCGACCCACAAGTGAGAATGGTGTGGATGAACACACGGTTTCCTCCCCGTCCTCGGCCCCCCCCAGCCCTGAACGAGGTTTATCATCCTCTGACTCAGGTACATGTGGGGGGCAGGAGGCACCTCCTCCTCTACAGGAATTTGACTGGACTCGGACTGCTGATTTGGAAACGGATGCCATCAAAGAAGCTGTTTTATACGTCTCCACGGATCCCGAGGCTCGGGCATGGGTACCTCTGGTCTTTTCCCTCTCCTTGGAGGCCTTGAAAGGTTTCCGGGTACAAGAGGGAAGGAAGTTGCTGCGGCTAACCCACCCTATTGAGGAAATCCGGGACGTGGTGCCTGACGTCTCCCTGGGAGGACCAGCCTTTTTCAAACTCCTGACTGTCAGGGAGACGCTTAGACTCAGGGCAGAGAACCCAGTGGAGGCTCGCTCTTGGAGGGTTTTGATCCGTGGAGCTCTGGACTCCTACCTGGATAGTGGGGAGGATGGGGTCTCTGAGAAGCCTGTTGCATCTTTGGGGGTGACTGGAAATCTCCACAGGCTGGTGCAGCACAGACTAAAAGAAGATGGAGCACTTCTAGTTCATCTGTGCACTGTGTCCTCAGAGAAGGGGCTGGACACTCAGAGCTTCAAATGTGCAGGTAATGTTGAGTTGTTGAGCTAAAGGATTTTGATATTTAAAACTGGAATCAGGATGTTGACATTACACGAGCGAAGGAGGAAATGATAAAAACAAAACTGACAAAAGCGTGCAAAACTAGTACAATGTGCTGTGAGTGTTGCCCTCATCTGTGCATCCACCATCTCATTCAAATTTAGCATTTTTCCTTTGTTTCTTTCCCTTTTCTGCACAGTTGCAGTATAAATTAGCAAAGCAAACTCTTTTTGATGAATGTCAGTTTCTGTTTTGGTACAGAAACGCATAAGAATTCATGTTCTCACGGGAGCTAGACATGACTTAATCATAGTCCACCTATTGCCCAGTTACTCAGTTGTTCAGTGTGTGCTCCTTTCTGACTATCAAGACGTAGAAAATCTGTGTATCCTGGTGGAAACAGTCGTTATGTGTGGGGTGGCTAGTCTTTGGGTTTCAATAATCTTCAAGTCTGTTTAGAAAAATTGTTTTTAGTTTTGTGGATGTGTGAGTGGATGTGACTCAGAGCCTGAGGTTTGTTTACTGTGTATCATACGCAGGGTGTCCTCAGCAGATTGGCCCGTCCCTCGGCAGAGCCAAGTTATGTGAGTTCTCAGGCCAGTACTACTGTGACTCCTGTCACCACGGTGACACCACAATCATCCCTTCACGCATGGTGCACAACTGGGACCTCACACACCGAGAGGTATGTGCAGCACATCCAGATCACTTTTTAAACTACGTACATACATATGCACAGATCCAGATACTGTTATCAGATGGGTGATACTCTCGTGACACGGTGTCAGAACAGTAATTCAACATGTTGAACATGTTGTTCAAGATGGACGACATGACAGCTCCTCAAAAGTGAAGCCAAAACATCTCGATCGCCCCCTGGTGGCTGGCTGCAGTATAGGTCATAAGCCCCGCCTCCTCCATGTTAATGGATGGGACATGGGCCAAACTGAAAAATCAAAATACACGACAAAAATGTTTTCCCCAAAGATGGTTTCTGTCATTTTAGGTAGTTCTTATCACACTGATGTTTGTTCAAGTGTTAATTTCTCTGATCTGTTTGGTTTTAATTAGTTATTTGATGCTATAAAAAGGGGGTGCGACATCATAATTGACAACTGTGAGTGTGCTCGCGATTGGTTCAGGCGGGTGTATGGGCGGGACCTCGATAGGATCACTACTGCGCAGACTCTGGCTCCAAATGACGTCACCAGCGCAAGATGGCAGCACCTGTATCTGGATATTTTGGGTTCATTTTTGTACAGTGAGAGGAAGTGGAGATGCATCGTCCATCTTTATATGAAGTCTATGGTTCTGACCCCATGAGTGTGACCTGTGTGTGTCTGTCCAGGTGTCTAAGAAGGCCCTGCATCTGCTGGCTCAGGTGGAGCAGGAGCCTCTGCTGAACCTGGAGCAGTTGAACCCGGACTTGGTGAAGCACTCTGAGTCCATGGCTCAGGCCCACAACCTGCGGCAGAGGCTACACCTGCTGGGCGACTACCTGCTCACCTGCCGCAGCGGAGCCTGCAAAAAACTCCAAGTCAGGTGTGTGTATGCATGTGCGTTTTACATTTTACCGTATTTTATTATGAAATTTTATTATATATGTTTTTATTAAAATTCTCTGCCAGAATGGAGCAGCGAACGTACCTGTTGGAGTCGAGCCATCTGTACAGTGTCAAGGACCTCCGACAGGTATCCTGCTGTGTTAATTCTGTTATTACACCAGTCATCTGCCACCTTGAAACATCTTAATATGTGTGTATTTGTTTTTTTTTCCTAGATAGCAGAGGGCGAATATGCAGCCTACCTGATCACACTGTTGCAGTTTGCGTCCAACCACGTGTTCCACTGCGACCTGTGCACCCAGCGTGGCTTCATTTGTCAGATATGCCACGCTAATGACATCATCTTCCCATTCCAGTTTGACATCACCACCAGGTATGTTATCCTGGGCCACCTCACTCCAGTTTACACCACCCTCGCGCTTTTCCTCACCTCATTCGTTCACCCCCACACTTTGTCTTTTATCATTTGTAGGATTTGTTTTAAGTGAAGAGTCAACCCAAAAGCCAACAGTTAATGAAAGAAGATGCTATGTTGGAGGAAAAAAGAGGCTTTAGGCTCCAAAATATGGCCAAACTATCTGAACTTTTTTTCTGTTTGACCGTCTGTGATTGGTCTGAAATGTCTCCGCTGGTTGTGTTGCCTTGTGGAAAAACTGCATCTTCATCTTTCTTCCTCTTCTTTGTCCACATCTGTTTTTTCCAGCTTGCAGTTTGGTCACCACTATTTCCAGTTTCTTTTGGTTAATTTTATACACCTCCCACTCACATCCAGTGTAAATAAGCCTCAGAGACTGTGTGTGTGTGTCATATATATAAATAAATATACACACACATTAAAATCAAATCACAGCACAGAAAACAAAGTGAAGAGGGTTCAATCTTCTATTTTTATCCTCTCTGAGTTAGTTATGTGAAATTCAACTGACCAGCTTTGCATTACCTGAATATATTAGAAAAAATAAACTGGATGCACAGAAAATGTTGAGATTTATCCATTATTATATTTTTTTTTAAAAATTGCGGTCACATTCAGTTTTTTTTTTAATGCTTATGTTTTGTCTCTGACCCAGGTGTAAAGATTGTAAGGCTGTGTTTCACCTGGTCTGCAAGGCTCCTGGGGACGCCTGTCCTCGCTGTGAGCGAATGAAGAAATACCTGGAGAGGGATCTGCAGGACTGAGTGCAGCCAGCAGGTTGGCGCTGGGCAGCCCATCTCACAGTCCACCTTTTTCAGGAAGCTATAGAAGACCACTGATGGAGAGAAAAATAACAGAAAATGAAAACAAAATAGAACTTTTACATGACATAACCTCAAGTGCAATTATGAGTGCGACTTCCCTGCCGTAACTGACCGAAGAGGAAGGTGTAAGAGCCACAGTGCTACAGTAGCTAGACTCTCTTGCACTAATTTAGAGGCACATTGGGCCTCATGATGCTGACATAATGCAGCCAAATCTTACTGACCAGTGACTTTAATACCTCTCTGAATCCTGATTCAGGCCACGGCATCAAATAAAGGACTGGACAACCGTGAAGGTTGCTGCCAAGAATCGTATCCAACACGTTTTTACATTGTGGGCTTTTTACTTTGTTTGTCTTTACTGTGTCGAGTGCAACGTTCTCGACCATCATGTTTACTAGAACACCCACAGTGCTCCACAGTACATTCTGCATTTGTCTCAGATGCACAAAGTCGCATATTTAAACTCAATACAGCAATGAGCTTGGGTACTTTACATGCAAAAGTCAACAAACAGCACTTGAAATGTTGTAATTAACATATTTTGATTGTGCCTTCTTTTTAATTTAAGCTGTACACTATTTTCCTCTTGGTTTCTTTAATTCAGGGTCAAAAAGCATCACATAGGCTGTTTTTTTTATTTTTATTTTATTTTATTTGCTGTAACCGTAAGATGAAATTACATTGCTGCATTAGATACTGACTTTGCGTGAAGGTAAAAATCAGTCACCAAGAAGACCTTGTGGAATGTTTCTCGTTGGTATATTAACTCAGATTCTTTAAGCTTACAAACGGGCGTTGATATGTGTGATTTAAAATGCAGTCCCAAAAGGTTCAGAGGGGAAATTTAAAAAGCTGACCGTAAAGTTGCTGAAGTAGATAAATCATAAATGTGTGGCAAATGAAGATTTTGGGGGAAATTATTGGATTTCACAGTTATCCTGAAGTCAAAACATATTTTGCATATTTGCACTTAGCTATGACTGTTAATTAGATATCTCAACTATAGTTGTACCATCCTCTAGAACATGGAATTACGCCTAAACTAACAAACAAACATGTATTGATGACATTTTTCATTTTGCTCAATTTTATTTTCATTGAACTAGATTTTTTTTTGCAGAATCTGCAGAAAACAAAAAACATTGAAGGTTTACTCATCAAGTCCATGTTTGATATATGCAGAACATATCAGTTGCAAGGAGCAAGTACAGAATACTGCAGCCCTGTCATTCCTGGTTTATTTTTTATTCTTTTTGTCATTTCATTTATGAATGTATAAATAACCATAAAATAAATGTCAGTGTGTTACTTTTTGTGTTTTAAGCACAACTGCATTATGGATCATCAGCTGGATTGGATTTTATGGGGTGTATGTGTTACGTGTGAAATCTTGGACTGCAGATACCATTCATGTTATTAGTTCCACCTGTGCTTTTCCTGCTACCATATGTCAAAATGTCTGACGGTAGTGAGCCTTTGACAGACAGAGAAAACATATAAAGAGAAAGGTGGTGGGAAATAAAATGTGTTCCCAGACTCTGTTGTACTCATGTACACAGTAATCTATTTTAGATTAAATCTTCAGTTACAGCTGTAATGTCTTTTGGAGCATGCTTTAATATTTAACTGCCTAAACATACTTTGCTTGATTTTCAGATATCATTTTTCATTTTTAAGTTAAATGCATTTTATTGTGTTAATCAACAATAACATGTTTTATAATTGTACAAAATATGGTATATACTGATACAGCAGTGATGAGGAAAACAAACAAAAAAGAATGAAAAATGTCAAAGTACTGCACTCAAATAAAATCAAATTACTCATTAAATGAAATGTGCCAGTGCTCATAATACACAGGGGTTAGTTCCAGATGAGACACATTGAAATTAATGTATTCTAAAATCAAATTTTCTCTGTTACAAGAGCTCAAACTCAAAACTTAAAAAAAAAAAAAATACTATTAACATTACAATTATTGAGGGGAGGTAATGGGATTTACAGCAGATGGAATCAAACAATATACAAACATTACATCAATAAAAACCTTTCAATGCAAGAAAATGATTCTGGAAATAAATGAGAAAAACAAACACTTAAGTTGTTCCAGAAATAAAACTAAACAATGAAAAATAAATATACAAATACATAACAAAATCATAAATTACATACAGTATGTGTAATTTTTCTGCTCCATGGACCAAGTTGACTGACCTTTATATTCAACGTTTTGTTCCTCTTGTCCCCTTCTTTTCACCTTTCTCCTCTCTCTCAGGGCGTTATATATTCAGTTCATTTACACATCAGGTGCCCATATGTACATCTGAACAGTATTTGCTTGCTGTAATCATTCCTCCTGTTCATACTGGCCACGAAGAGATCTCTTCCTAACATGCTTCCAATGGAGGACGCAGGAAACAAAATCATCAAAGTTCAGAGTTTTGTCTTTGTAGTACAAAATCCCTTCTTTGTGTCACTTATAATGAAGGAATGTTGTGCTAAAACTGACTGAAAGTACCCACTTTATTTGTTTAACTTCAAACTGCTGATGCCTCATATTAACTTCAGCTGAAATTAATTTTCACACAGAGTAGATGTCCCCCATCACATCCACTGAAATCATGTAGGAAGGGATCTCTTTGCTTCCAGTATGAACAGAGAGGATGATTACAGCGAGCAGCATCTCTTGTAATCTACATCCGGGCATGTGAGAATTGTTTTAACACGTTGGGGGGGGGGGGCTGCTTTAATGTTATTAGTAACACCTGCGATTTTCCAGCTGCGACAAAGTGCCTGCTGCTGAAGAACAGGCAGGACTTTGACATGTCACAGAGGGAAAATCAGAGGTGAGACTAATCACATACTGATTGCTCCTTCATTGTCATTCAGCCAGCATGCACAGTAACAAAGGCCTCACATAAATGTTATGCACTCATTAAAATTGTATTAGCTTCACCTGTGTTTGATGAGTCAAATTGTCTATTTCTTTCTCTAACTTTTAGCGGTTCATTTTGAGCCCATTGGCCTGATTATATTTAACTTAATTACATGTAAACTGCAGAAATGATGTGCAACCTAAAAGCAGAAGAAATATGGATGAACTTAATTACAAAGCAAACAACCAATAACCTAATAAGGTCTTTCCAGAAAGTAAATATAAGGGTTCAGTTCATGAAAATGCACACTTGATTTAATATTCTAAAGATGTGTGCAACCCTAAAGGTGTTTAATGAGTTTAAGTGGTCCCCCACCCCTGAGTGCACCGTGGAAGTGAACTTGCATAACAAGAGGGATGGGAGGAGTAATGAGGACAGCAAGCCTGTAAAACACGTTCCGCGAGCCCTCCAATCCAGTCGGCGTTTTTCTCTGCAGCCGGAGCAGTGGAGCAGCTCTCTGTGCCCTGAACCACAGCTCACATTCCTGTCGGCAGCATTCCGCGCTCTGGTAACCATTTTAGTTGTTTTTATTCGAGCGGTGAGTCGCAGCTCAACAGGCGGAGGATCGAGAGTCTCGCTGTGGGATGGATGCTGCTGCTGAGAGAACCGCCCCGGTGAGCCGGCTGGAGAGAAGCAGCCACACGGCGTTCATAGACAACAACACTCTGTACGTCTGGGGAGGTTACCTGGTAAGAAACGACGGTGTGTAATGTATACCTGTGCAGGTATAAACAAGCCGTTTAAAGTCTCAGTTTCTCTAATGGGAACTTCATGTGTCCTTCAGTTACTCATCAACATCCATTTAATGTTTTTGTTTTGTATAATGACATGCTGAAATTAACCACTTACTCCTTATTTTTTTAAAATAAAGACTTTGGTACTCGGTTGCCATTTTATTAAGTTCTACCTTTTTATTTTTTTTATGAAAGTTATCATTTTAGATCATTTAGGAGGACGTAGTTTGTGGTTTTGTGCTGTTCAGTTGTGTTGCATTATACTGAAAGGTGTTTGTTATATTTCTATCTACCCTGATGCTGATTTAAGTGGGGTTGACAAAATATTGCAAACACCTCTCAGTGTACCACAACACAATTCACCAACTACAGCCTTCAAAATGACCAGAAAGTTGAATCAACACCCCTCTAACACCGTGTAAATTAAAACTGAACAAATGACCTTCAGATTTATTGCAGGGCTGTTGTAGACTGCATTATCTTCAATTTGGTTTACCTAATAAACTGGCCACTGTGTATATCTGCTTATAGAGAACTGGAAAGCTGGAAAAGTGCAGAAATGTTCTCATGTTAAACAGTACATGTGAACATGAGCCATGTTAGTCAGGTTTTGATGTTTGTGGTTTTTAAGGTAAAATCATGCCACTCTGCATCCAAAAGCTTTGTTTTTGGTGGCTTTAATCAGCAGATAAGACTTAAAGCACACAGTGACTTTCAAACATGACTTTATATCATCTTTTTTTTCCCCCTCAGGTGGTTGCTGGAGAGGACATCGTGCTGCCCAGTGATGAGATATGGCTCTGTGATTTAGACAGCGGGACGTGGTGAGATAGATGGAAGGCTGTTTATCGACACTGTGTCATCTTGACATTCAAGCTATGGGTGTCGGCCTGGAGCATGTTTTGTTTGATAAAGTTGGTTCTTTAAAAACGGTACAAACAAGACGGTGACTCCACAAACTTGATAAAGAACAATGGCTACAGTTAAAGTCTTTTGTTGTTAAGTCAGTTCAGTCAGGTGCAAACAGTTTGCCAACTCTCACTATGGTTGAGTTTGAAGTGTTCAGCTTGCTCTTTTCCTTTGTGTGTGACAGGGAGCGGAGGGACATCACTGGAGACAAACCCCCAGACCTATCAGGCTTCTGTGGCTCTCATGTTAACGGCACACTCTACATCTTTGCAGGATGTGACCCGCTTGGATACACAAACCAGGTGAGTTGTCCAGGACGACCGCAAGTCGGCCCTTGTTTGTAAAAGCCAGTTAGTGCCTCGCGTATTATTACATTCCAGTCACCGAGATGAGCATCTGGTTTTCTGAAAGATAAATACCCCGGCGTTGTTTGAACAGGCCAGAGGGTCGATTAGCAACACAACCTTCAGTTCTGAAGGCATTTCCAGAATCTCCAAAGACTCTCCTAACCATCCATATTCTGTCTTTCCCAAGTTGAGACTTCAAGTTCCTAATCAAAGCAAAGATAGTAGCTGGAAAAACATTTGATGCTGTGCAATTTGTAGGACATGAACCCAAGTTAAAAAGTTGTATTTGTCTCATGATATTTTCATACAAAGTAAGGAATTTAGAGGCGTATTTGTCGTGTTCTACAAAATAAGGAAGTGTGTCATTTCTGGCTTCAGGGATAGGAAACAGTTTTGCAAATTGGGAAATTGGTTAAAAATCTTTTTTTATTGTGAGGTTGACAGAATATTCTTTAGTCATGTTAGTAGCCTGACTCTAGGGATGTCCATGTTGGTCCACACTAAAATATCTCAACAACTATTGGATGGATTGCCATGAAATTTTGGTGGACCTTCATTTTTGCACCCCAGGATGAGTTGCAATAACTTTGGTGGTCCCTTAACGTTTAATTTAGCGGTGCCATCAGGTCAACATTTTTAATTTGTCCAGTACTTTGGTTTATGACAAAATACCTGAAAAGCTAGTGACATTCCCATCAGGCTCAGCTGCTAATTGGCAGAAGTTAGCATGCTAACACACTAACATTGTTGGTGAACATGGTTAGTTGCTGAACATCCGCATGTGAGCATTTAGCTCAAAGCACTGCTGTGCCTAAATACAGCCTCACAGAGCTGCTAGCATGGCTGTAGACTCTTAAGCTGCCAGTATGCTTCATCAGAACTGTTTGTCAGATGGTCGAAGAGCTTTGGAAACCTCCTCCGTGAATGGCCAGGTGTGCAGAGGTCATTCTTTATACAACTATTTCAGTCACTGTTGGCATGTGCAGCACTCTGAATGCCTTCAGGAGAGTGTCTGAGACATTTCTCCCACGACTATCGCATCTCCTCCCTCACTGACGGCTTTTCACTTTGCCTTCGAGTGTGGCCGTTCAGAGCAGCTATACACACCTTTTTATGATTTATGTATTTCTTTTATTCATTTACCTTTTTATTAAACCAGGAAGTTCTTCATGAAACATGTTTTGAATGGGACGTTTAAATGCCTGATATGAAGGTGGAGTTTTCAATTGAAGTTTGTTGTGTAAAGGCCAGGGTGTGTACTACAAAAAATGCAGTTTTGCCAGGCTCATACCAGAGATTATCCAGCTTGATCATCTGCTCTGATAGCTGTCTGAAACGGGTGGAAATAATTTACAGAGAATGGGTAGGTATACATGAATCATCTGTGTTTTCAGCGAGCTCCATCCAGTTAACGCACGTAAATTACAGTGATGAGTTACTGAGCAGGAAATCTGCTCTGGCCTTTAGTGATTTGATGATGAATATGACAGCCACGTGACTGATCTGATGAATTTAACTCTTGTGTATGCAGATGTTCAGCGTTGACCTCACAAAGCAGCGCTACTCGTGGACGAGAGTGACCGATACCAAGGGAACGACGCCCTCACCACGAAACAAACACTCCTGCTGGTTACACAGAGACAGGTCAGTCCTGTCTGTGGGGAGTTGCACCACACCAAGACACAAACTGCCCATGAACAGCTGGACCAGCACATACTAATGGCTGAGCTCCAGCTGAGCCTTCTAGCAGCACCCTTTACACCCAGAAGAACTGGTCATTTTGCATTTTAAATACACATTCAGAGCTTTACTGGAAGAAAAGTAGCTGATCTCCTCAAATGTTTTTTGGAATTTAATTGAGGGATATTTTGAAGAGCTGGTACAAGGAAAAAATACTTCCAAGTTTCACATGTGAATTGATGGTGCGAAGAATTCAGTTTTTTTGTTTTGTTTTGTTTTTTCTTGGTGCAGATTAATCTACTTTGGTGGATATGGATGCAAGACCATAGGGGAGATACGAAACACATCATCCACACGCTTCATCGTGGAAGAGATGTCCTGGGTAAATAAAAAAATAATACATCACAACAGCAGCTCCATATCTGGCGATAATCATCAGTTGCACTTCTATGGTTACTGTGTGCAAACTTTAGCACATAGCTTGTTTGTTACTCATGATCATATTCCAATCTTGTCTTATAGACAACAATTGGAAACACATTGTTTAGGTGCTGGGGCTGGAACAATGAAGTCAATGTTTTTGACACACATACGGCTACGTGGAGCGTGCCAGAGACCCGGGTGAGTAGATCAACATGGTTTCATGTCTTTAGACTTTAGTTAACTGAGAGGGTCTGGTATTGGTTTTGGCACTCTTACTATATTCCCTGTTGCATTTACTTTGTGCTTTTTTAAAAATACAATAAGGGAATTAATTTTACAAAATGATGTTAGACTTTGTATGTGATTGCCACATGAATTTAACTATGTTTACAGTATGTATGGTATCAATGTAGTTTTGGTTTTGTTATGTCCAGGGTCCTGCTCCTGCCCCCAGAGGCTGCCATGCCAGTGCCCTTCTGGGGAACAAAGGTTACATCTCTGGTGGCGTGGTGAGTTGGCTTGACGTCGCTGATCAGCTTATACACTTTATAAACAGCATATAGCCAAAAGTATGTGGACACCCCTGTCCACTTTCTATTGTGTTCTTGTAGTCTGGGGATATTTTTCATGGTTTTGTCCTCTTTGTTCCAATTAAGGGAAATCTTAATGAAACGGCATACAAAGATATTTCAGACAATGGTGTGCTACCAGCAGTTTGGGAAAGGCCCTTTCCTGTTTCAACATCCCTTTCCTGTTGTGACGTGACCATGCCCCCGTGCAAGTCCAGATCTATAAAGAAATTGTTGTTCATTGGATTTTGTGTGGAAGAACTTGACTGGCCTGCACAGAGCACATGGGTGAAATGTCTGGGTGTCCTCATACTTTTGGCAATGTAGTGTGTGTGACCATGTAAATGGGTATTCATAGTATTGTAATGATGAGTGAACACTTTGTATTTGTTTGCAGGAAACGGCAGAGTTGGACATGTTCTGCTTGGACCTGGAAACCTGGACCTGGACTCAATTGTAAAACTTCCTTCTTTCACACATACAGTAGTTGTAACCTTTTTTATTATAGGTTTGATTTCTACAGTTTTTCTTTCCAATGATTTACTGACTTCTGTTGCACTCTGCTGTGTGTATTACTTTCCACTAGTGACATCTCCCAGTCCTGTACACCTCTGGGGCGCTCCATGTTCACCATGACGCCCATATCAGATCACACGCTCTTTATATACGGAGGTCTCGGCACAGATGGAAACACTCTCAGTAAGTCTCGGCCACAGAATAAGTATCGATCTCTAATGCTTCTACGTTTAACTCTGCGTGCTCCAAGTCTCCACGCTGCACGTCTTGCCTCATGAATGGATTGAGACAGTGGGCCCCTATGTGGTTGCAAAACGACCACAAACAGACACACAATAAAGCAGCAATGTCGTTTTGTGTCTCTGTGCTTGTGTTGTGTCTCTTTGTAGTTGTTTGACTTTCCAAAAACAAAATATTAACAGTCACTTCAAACAGAGGCTCTGGCCCAGGGGCCTGTGCCTGGTAGGACCTGTTCAGTAATCCATCCATGCTCTGCCTAATATTAAATGTTGAAACTATCAGGAAAAACATTATTTGCATATTGTAATTGCCTTAATCCTTCCTTTGCCTTGGACAAGTGTGCCCAAGGTTGAAGGGCATTTTAATGCAACTCTAAAAACAAAGGACATCATCATTGCTCAAGTGGTTATATTTCCCAGAAGAGTGAAATTGAAGCCCCCTGTGGTTTTAATCAGTATTATCATTAACCTCTTTCTACTAGATGATGCCTGGCAGTTTAACACTCAAAAGAGAGAGTGGACCAAGATGACACACCCACACAAGGACAAGCCCAGGTAATTAATTTGTTCATTAAAGTGCTGTATGTTTCTGCTCACATAGTAGAAAAGATAAAATGATGCAAACTTGAGGTGAAACTCTACTGATCAGGTAAGATTTTCATATTTTCTCAGTGAATAAAATCAGATAATATGACCCTTAAATTCCTTTTTTTTTTTAATTTTTTATTCCTTGGAATTATTTGACTGCAGGTTCTTAATATGCATCTAACAGGAAAAAAGTATAATAAACATACCTCAATTTCTGTGTTAAACCTGAAAGGGGTGATTTATAACTCGTAGTAAAATCAGTGTGTAATTGTTCCTTTCTTCACCCTCAGGGTGTGTCACACGGCGTGCCTGGGAAGTGACAACGATGTTGTTGTGTTCGGGGGAAGCAGCAACATGTGCATCCTTATGGACTCGGTATGTGATGGGGAAAAACTAAAGGATTTAGCTGTTAATTTCTCCCAACTGTACGTTTTAATAGTTAAAAATAATGCTAGGTTTGAGTAAAATGTCGTGCAACATAATCTTTCCCCTTCACGATTGTGCAGATCTCAGCAAAACATTGTTTTTAAACGCCTCATTCCTTCTGTAACATTGTTGACTTATGTAATTTGTCTTATAGTATTTGGTAATGATTTTTCAAATGAAGCCAACAAACGGAACTGTGTAGAAAGAATTGGTATTGAACAGGACTGTATTACTGAAAAGGGGTAGGTTGTAGATGTTCAAATGAATAGTGCACATATGTTGCCACTGTGAAAACATCTGCTCAGGAAACTGTACAGAAATGAGAGTTTATGGCCACGCTAAAATGCTGTTAGCTTAGCCTGTTAGCATGTTAACATTAGCTGATTAGCACATGAGAGGAAAAGTCAGGTGAATTACCAGAGTCGGTAGGATTCATCCTCTGGGGATCATGAATGTCTTTACAAAGTTTTGTACCAATCCATCCAATAGTTGTAAAGAGATTTTCAGTCTGGACCAAAGTGGAGGACCAGCTGACAGTACAATGCTGCTAGCATGGCTAAAAAAACACTTTCGTTCAGTCCACAACAGTGCCCTCAAATTTTTACTTTTTATTTTTAATTTAAAGAGGCTGAACACTTTAAAGGTAGAGAGAAAAACACCCGCATTTCATCCATCCTTACGTGATTGTCAATCCTCTTATCAGGTGGCTGTTCTGAGGGCTCCATCCCAACATCACTGCAGAGACGTGTTCATGTTTCAGACCCAGCCATACTCCCTCTTCAGGTATGTTTTACCTTCCATGTTTATTTCTAATGATATCATGTTCAGAATACAGCTATCAGCCCTGAACTCATATTTTGCTGTAACATTGCTGGGACAGTGTGGCTTTTGTGCTTTGTTAGTGGTTGGTCACATTTCTTGTTACAGCTGCACATTATGTACATTGACAACCTGTGAGTGTGATTGCATGTTGTCTCCATTCACACATGATTAGGCAGTTTTAACAAAGTCCACAGAGAGCCTTTTTAAAGACTTGGAGCTCTTTATATTCTCCCTCTGGTGGACCTGTGTGCGGGTTCACAATACAACAGAGGACATGGTGTTATGCTAATGAGCTTTACATTGTTATTATGTATGGTTAGCAGTGGCATGTTTATGTGAAATGGTAAGATTAAACTTATCTCAGAACATTCATTTTCTGACGGATGAAGTAAGTGTTTTTGGTTTTTTTTTTTTTTTTTTTTTAAATTTATTTTAGTTCAGGTTTTGTCGAAATGGTTAGCTTTGCAGAACCAGTCTTTTCAAAGAAAAGAAATGCCCCTATGGTAGACGTTTGGTGGTGATCTGCCACATAGCAGGAAGCTAGTCAAGATTACAGTCACCTACTGAAAAGTCATTCTAGCATGTCTTTGAAGCAGTCCTGAGGGCAAAAACACCTCTGAAATCAAGGAGAATAGTAACATGGCAACCAACAGGTGGGCCATAAACATGCAAATGAGTTTAATACAACGCTACTGTGCAGAATAGCATGTCGCATTAGTAAAACACATCAGGTCTCGTCAGAGCAGGGCTGCAGTTATTCATTACACAATACACAAGTATATTTTAAAAGTAGTTTTAGAGCATCTGAACGTCCTGTGTTTTTCTTTCCTCTCTAGATTGTGTGAGGACTTCATAGGAAGAAACCCGGCACTGTTTGGGAAGCTGCTGAACTGGCTGCCATCAAAGCTACGCAGCAAAATGGACAAGCGAATGGCCTTTTTCTCTGCTGCGACGCCTGTTCTTACTGATTGAAGAGGACTGTTATATTTCTTTTTAGAGTGACAAGATTCTGGGCCAGTCAATTATTACAAATCCGTTTTCATTCTTCATGTCAGGCATGTCTGTTTGTGTTTAATGATTTAAAAAAAATGGTGCTAAAGTTTCATTGTTTTAATGTAACCATTTTGTAAATAAAGTATTTGCTTTATTTTAAACAGCCACTTTAGATAATGTGAACTTTTACTCTATAAAGTGATTTGATGCAATTTGTTTTTGAATAAAGGTATTGATATGTTGTATATTACCATGGTGTTTGTTTTCATTTCCTAAATGAACGATGCAGTAGAACAAAAGCAAAGAAGCAAAATTATGGTCGTCTTAGTCTTTAAAAAACAAATATTCCACTTTTAATCAAATCAGCTTACACAATTAAATCATTAATGTATGATTTTCTCTTTCTTGATATGACATAAAACAGGTGTTCAGTGGGTTTTAGAAAATGTCAACTCCTGAATTCTTTTGTTGTTCAACTGCAGAAGATTTCACAATGATTTGACGCTTTAATGCATCTGTTCCTGCCAGGCTAGAATCAGGGCTGCACTTTAATGAAGAAGGACATGTATGTAATAAGGTAAATGTTACCTGAGAAAGATATGGGAAAAAAAAAATTATACATGTGAAGTAAACTGTAGGTTCATTTAATAGTTAATTTCCTCTTACTTCCTCTTTGATGGCTTTCTGTTAAACTGAATATCATTTCATTTCAATCTTTATCATTCCTCTAATCTTGTTTTTTTTTTTTTAAATTTGAAACTCATATTTCTGAACAATAATTTTTAAAAATAGCAATTTTTTCATTTGCAAAAGGTGATTTTGAGCCTGATTGTTGGTGGTGACAGCAGATTCACATGGCATTCTCAGGTCTGTTGGACAGGTCTGTTTTGTTTCACACAGGTCGGATGTAGTTAGCAGGCAGCATGCCCCGTTGCCCTGTGCGCTGGTTGCATCCAAACATCCAGCCCTCGTCTATCGGCTCCACATTTAAGATCAGATCGCCCTCCTGGAGAGAAACTTCATCTGCTTCGGCTGCCGTGTAGCTGTACATGGCCTGGTAACGTTTCTGCGGAGTTGAATCAAACGCACACAGAGGAAATGAATAAACAGAGGCACTCACACACAGATGCACTGACATATAAAGAAAAGAGGATACAAAGTCCTAACAGACTGATTTGCATTGAATTTCCCTACTGAGCAAGGCACAAACATACACTCATGCACCATATACTGTACTAACACAAATGCACAAGCACATGTAGCAACTACACTGGCAGTTAGCAGACACTCAAACCACATACATGAATACATTCACACACACAGGAACTCTCACACTTTTTGCATTATTAAAGAACAAGACTTCTGTATGAACTACAACTAAAAAGCTAAACTATATACTATCAAATGAACATCACAAACTAAATAAATACATGTAAATAAAAGACTGAAAACAAAATAAAATAATGACAAGCTATAAATAGCCTAGTACCACTAACAAATACATGCTACACTATATGGTCAAAAATAATTGGACACCCTACACTTTTGTGTACTTTTGGTCTGGGGCTGTTTTCTATAGCTTGAGCTAGGCCCCCTAGTTCCAATTACAGGAAATCTAAATGCGACAGCATACAATGATATTTTAGACAATATTGAGCTTCCAACTTTGTGGAAGTCTGGTGAAGACCCTTTCCTGTTTTAACCTCATCAACACCTCTGGGATGAATTTAAACACCGACTGCTCTTGTGGCTGGATGGGAGCAAACCCCTGCAGTCTGGTTCTAAAATCACTACAATGGAAAGCGTTCCCAGAAGAGTGGAAGCTGTTTATAGCAGCAGATTAAAGCCCATTGTTTTAGAATGACATATTGCTTTAATGTTCAGTTGTCCACATACTTTTGGCCATGTACTTTATTTTTATGTACTAGCCTTACCCCTCCACTGGATGGTGCTACAGCAGCAGGGCGCATTTGTCCGACCGGCTGACTGAATCTCTCAGGGTTGGGTGGTTGCTCCTCATAGTCTACACACACACACACACACACACACACACACACACACACACACACAGAGTTAATACAGTTAAATACAGTTATTTAGAGGAGTATGTCTCAAAAGGTGCCTTACCTTGTCTATTTTCAGGAGGAGGTGCGTCACTTCGAATCCTGCTCTTCTCAAATTCTTCGTGGTACTTTATCTGCACACACACACACACACACACACACACACACACACACACACACACACACACACACACACACGTAAAAACCACATTAGGACGCTACATTCTCAAATTTGACTGTTGAACCTCACGTTATCTGCGAGAAGTAGCTCACCATTTTAGGAGGTGCTGAGAGATGACGAGGGGGGTTATTTGTGCTACAAAGACAGCCAAAGACTTCAAGACCCACCTGTCTGTTTTAAGTTGGTGCGTTTTATTTCCTCATCTTACAATAACACACTGCACCAATCAAAATGTACGTAACAATGCTAACAAGCTATGTTGTTTGGAATGTAAAGCCCTCTGATTTTTTCTCTACATAAATAAAGCTGGAAAGGGGAAACTGGATATTGAATAAGAAAAAGAGGGAGCAGCCTCCTGTGTCCTCAACAGCCCTGAGGAGGAGCAAACAGAAAGAGGATATGATGGGAAAAAGACTGGAGGAGAGTGAGGGACTAAAAAAAGGCAAAATGAAAAAAATTTAAGAACGGATGAAAGAAAGGAACCAGTGGAAAAAGAAGTTACTAGATTTTGCCCTTTTGACATGCAGCTTACAACCCGTCATTCCTTTCTGCAACTAGTGCTCTCATGAGAGAAGAAAGAGAAAGTTTGTGTGTGTGTGTTTCAGTGTGGTATGCGTGTGTGTGTGTGTGTGTGTGTGAGCAGCAGAGAGCGGACGTTCACTTTGTGTCCACAGCTGAGAGACTTTGACCATATAGGGCAGCTGCTCCTCAGTGGACGGGGGAGAAATGTCTGAAATGTGCTTGTGTGTCTCCACAGGATCGCACTCTGACATCCTTCACTGCTGTGTGGAGCAGTTTCTTCTCTCAGCTTTGTGTACAGAACCAAATCGACCATCCTGCTCTGAAATGGCTCCTGCTATTGGACTGTGATGCTTTCCTGTTGTGTCGTAGGGAAATGGCTCGACTTGCTGCTCGCATCTAGCCATGCCTTGCCTGTTCTTTTTGTCCCTTGCGGAAACAAACACTCTGCACTCCATCATTTTTGGAACAGTTAAAGTGTTATTACAGTGAGATATCTACTGGATGTTTCACTGTGAAGTTAGATTAAGGATTAGTTTCTTCTCTGAGCAGAAGTCAAAGAAGATTTTTAGACTGGAATGAAGTTACGATATGATATGTAAATATGCAAAATTAAGTTAATGGAAGTTTGTTTTTTGGTGCTCAGAGCACTGATTTCCCAATTATTGCAGATAATCCACAGAACATGCTGTCAACAGGAACTACTTTCTACCAAAGAAATAGCCTCCATGAAATCAGTTTACATTGTGTTCTGTGGATTAACTAACCTGGTTTCCCACCTCTGAATCGCTATCTGCATCTTCTATTTTCATCTATATGTACAGCTCATTGAGAAGAGGGACATTATCCTCCTGTGCCAGAGCCACAAAACACTGTGACAGAAAACTTGCCACGAAAATGGCGACAAGCCTTACGGAAATTTACAGAAATAACGACTCTTAAATAGGCATATTACTTCAATACTGCTGTTCCTAGCAACCACTAAAGCAGCTTCTAAGGGGACTCAAAAAGACGTCAGTGGGACGGATACACCACCCGCTAGTGGTTGGTTAGGGCAAAATAACAGCACCTCCCAAACAGAAGACAGCTGACATGAACACACTGTCCAACACAATGGCAAAATCCAGAAGTAGAGACGTTGCTATTGAGGCTCAGAACGTAAAACGCGTAAAACCCAGAACTATCTACTCAACTAGATACCACTAGAAGGGAGAAAATATGTTGTTTTGTAATTAAACCGACCCTGAGATGTTTCAGTGTTTCTCAGGAGGTCCGCACTTACGTTACTGATCTGGTCTTGCGTCTTCTTCACTCGCTGCATCTCCGGAGTGTCGACCACCACGCTGAAACCTTTCCCCTTGTTCTTTTCAAAGTCCTCCTTGTAAAGAGCCTAAAATTTACAGTTAAATAAATATCAAAAAAACATCTTATTTAGATAATATTTTGGAAAATAATTCGCTTCCTTGCCAAGTTAGATGAGAAGACTAATACTTCTCTCATGTCTGTATGCTAAATATGAAGCTACAACCACAGCCGGCTGCTGGTATCGATCTTCTCATCTAACTCTCAGCAAGAAATGTTGAACAATTCCTTTAAGTATGTTAAATAACACAACTGAAACAGCTGAATTCATGCACAGTTTTATCCTTCACTTCAGCTGAAAACACTGAGTTATAAGCTGCATTCGTGGTGTATTGGTATGAGTAGAATGACATCTTGCTGTTAATAGACTAATAGACACATTGGTGTCTGACAAAAAAAATCATGTTTCCAAATCTTTTTGCTTGAGACCCCTCAAGTTGAAGTAATGTCTATTTGTTACATGTCTATGAACTATGTGCAGCTCAACTAAAGACCAATTTTATAGAGGCCTGAAGAGATAAAACTATATGGTAATATCACAAGAACAAACAAAAAAAACAAAAAAACAAAGATTAAATCTGAAAAACAAACATAATTTCGAGCAAAAAACTGTCCTTTTCTTAGTTTTGGCTCTTATTTTGCAGGTTGGGAACAACAGCACTTGAAGGCTGCTGTGATTTTTTCCCCTCCAGTCAGTCAGCAACGAAAAATTCAACATAACCTGAATGCAGCATTGGATCAAAACCACTTAGGACTCATTCAACAAGCATGTGTAAATGTTAAGGGACAGATTTTTTATAAAAGTGCATGCAGACATGCAGACACATACATATACACATACACAGTTAGAGGTTGGAAAGACATCACATCTAAAACCTGTCTCTAAAAATGAAGGAAAAGGTCAATCGATGAGCTGTTATGACTGTAGAGACGAAACGAAGAACTGAAGTTAAGATTTTGTGTTATTAGATTATTTGATGCTCTGCCGTTTTTGAGGCGGACCGGACGTACGTGACTGATCTGGTCTTGTGTCTTCTTCACTCTCTGCATCTCCGGAGTGTCGGCCACCACGCTGAAACCTTTCCCCTTGTTCTTTTCAAAGTCCTCCTTATAGAGCGCCTGCAAATTTGTAATTCATCAGGATTTAAGAAACTCACTCTTTGAAATTGGACAAAAGGATTTAGAATGACCCCTGAGGTTAACTCCTCAGCCCAAAGAGGGATGCATTCTTCAAAATGACAACAAATAGATTACAAGTTATATTATAAGGTTTCACGCACACTTCTACTTAATGTGATTCACAAATATACATAAACACACACATGTGGTGCTTTTAACGGCTATTTGTCAAATTTCCTTGTAAGTTTAGGCCCGGGGGAAACACATTAAACAAAGCCGAAACGTTTACTTGACAGTAAATCTGAGATCCCCACACATTGCACACACACACACACACACACACACACACACACACACACACACACACACACACACACGTGAGTCATGTTCTTGCTATGAGGAATATGCTGTCTCCGTAAGAGAGCTTGACTGCCGAGACTTTTATGGTTGTAAACAATGAACTGGGTCGGTTGGATGAGACGAGAGGGCAGGGTGGGGGGGGGGGGTTAGCTTTGGGTGTAAAGCTGATCATGATGTTATCATAACAATCATGTAGCATAATAACATACTTATGTTACATGATAGTTTTAAAGGGTTTTAACCAAAGATGGAACCGCTCTCGTCTAGTCCGTGTGGTTACATCAGGTGCTTGTTTCAGACATTTAGAGTCTAGCTGTTCGACAAAAACAGCTTAAGAGAATAATTAATCTAGTATGAATGTTATAAGTAGTAACACTGGTTCACTTATTCTGCTGCGTCACTTTTTACATCCTGTGTTTCATGAAAATCTTTCGGTTCCTTGACGAACCAAACAGCCGTGCTAATATTTAACATGTTGTGGTTTGTTGTCTTAGTGCAGGTTGACACACATTCAAACATTCAAAAACAGGACGATGGTGGATGATGGATTTTAAAGAGAACGTTAATGGATCAGTCCTATTTTCTCACTTACCCCCAGAGGTGTCTAGCCATGTTTGGTTTTGTTTTTATGTGTCCAGGCTTTACGATAACGTCCCCCACTATAATACAATGGTGCATTGAGAAATGACATTTAAAGAAGCAAACAGTAAACTCTCTTTCCAGTGACAGTGTCCCCATTATAATCCACAGAACACATTGTAAACAGGGACTATTTTTCCAGAGAAAGTGGTTCCAATGAAAAGTGCTGTACATTACATTTTTAAAATGTAGTTTTTCAAGGCTTTGAGCACCACAAACAAAATCCGCTCACCTCCATTGTTTTGGCGTGGAGGCAGAAATCTCAAAAACCTGGATAAATAAAACCAAAACTATGTCTGTGTGTGGAAATTTGTCAGTGAGGAAACACGTCTTTTTTTTTGTGTTATTGGCGAGAACCGACCCCTCAATGATAGGAGCGGTGTGTGAACAGCACGTCTTCTTGGTGAACACACTGTGATAAATCAGTCAATGGTCCTTCAGCAGTTTGTTATCTTCAGTGATAAACCTTCCCTTCTTCTGTAAACGGTGAAAACACTGAAGTTGAAACTAAATCCCTCAGGATATTAAAGGTATATTTCAACATTTTGGGGAAAACTCTTATTTACGTTCTTTCCGAGAAATGCTAAGAAATGCCACTCTTTTGTCAGTGAGTTAACAAAGGAGCTAGAGCCAGGGCACCTACCCAGGACGGGCTGCTACAAGGAAAGGGTCACAAGACCACTGAAGACAGCCGGAAACATCAGTAGGCTGCTTTTCATTAGCTTTGTTAGCTTTTCTAATTGTACTGGAAGACGGTAATCGATGAAGAAGCAACTGTACCTGAAAAATTAGTAAAACTCTCTAAAGCAAAGCTTGTTAATAAACTTGCAGAAGGCCAGTACAGGTCAATGGTTTGTAGAGAGAAGACAACAAACTGTGGTCAGGCAGCAGTAAACGTGCTAGCAGATGAGCTCGCTAGCGACAATGCTAACTCGACTACCACCGTCTGTCATGTGACCCTCGCCTTGCAGATCACAGCAGTCCGTCAGCTAGAGCCAGCAGTCGATTAGCCTAGCTTAAGCATAAAGCTAGGCTAGTTGACTAGCCTATATCTTAAGCATATAACTGGAAGCAGGGGGAAACAGCTAGCCTAGCTCTGACTTACATGCACCAGGCCATGCGGCATGTGGGACTGGTACAGGTACAGAGCGCTGTACTTATAACGTTTTTAGATTTGCCTCTTCTCAGATCAAAAATTGAGTTACACACATAGTTTGTTGGCGGGTGATTTAAAGTTTACCAAAATAGTTCAGCATTAAAAGTAAAATTTGATGATTTGAGTTTAGGGAAATGTTTCTATTTCAGACTGAAAACGTTTCTACCTTTTGCAGGAGATGAAAAGCCTCCAAGTGTTGAGTGACAAGACAATCCCTAAAGTAAAATTCAAACTGTAAAGGAATCTCTTTAATTTTGCGTGACTTGGACGACTTATCCCTTTAATCAGGTTAAATGGCTGGCTTGAGCGGTGTGATTAGATTAGAGAGTTCAGTCAGGGAGGCTGAGTTGAGCCGGTGCCACACGAGAGAACGAAAAGGAAGAGAAATTTAAGTGTTTTTAAAATGACTGTCCAATTTCTGATCACTTAGGAGAAACATTTTACACTTTATAAAGCTTAGATTTGGTCAGGTTGTTTGAGTTCAGTCTCAGATCTTTACATCAAACTCATTTCAGCATTTGGTCAAAGGGTTCATTTGATTCATTTGGAGGAATCCAATTGTCATGAGAGGTGTGTCCTTGTCTCCAGCCGTGAAACAGATAGAGAGCTGAGTGAAGGAGACAGATATGGGAGAGAAAGATACACCGAGCCATGATGATGCAACGAGATTAGGACGAGTATCTCTGCCGGTGACAGAAAACAGAGAGGGAGGAGGAGTGATAGCAGAGACTGAGGCTGATCTGTGGGAGTCTGACCTGGCTATTGAGCATGCTCTGTTGTTTGAGACGCAGATTCTCGGGGGTGTCGGTCACTATGGTGAAGGAGGTTTTGGGGTAATGCCTGAAAGAAAAGAGGAGAATAACAGAAATCACTCAGTCACTCCAAATCAATGCTAGAGGTTAACTTTAGCCCTGGTTTATATGTTTTAAATACCATGTCTGATCTTATTCTAGGTAATAGAAAATGTAGTATACTCATCATGATTACATACTTTGCAAAGAAATATATTTTGTTATCTTGGAAGGAAACATCTCCATCTAGACCATTTTTACTACTAGAAAAATAAACTCTAGAGATGCAAAACTGTATTTTGGCTTTAATATTTCGGTTATGTTGACTTGTAGATTTACTCAGTTGTAGAGGTGATGTCGAACTGTCAGACAGATTTTATTCCATGGTACATGAGTATATTTTCAAATCTTTATGTAACAATCTAATTATTAAATTCTTTGTATTTTTCCCATATGTAATTATTATTAGTAGTATCCTGTCCTTTAGGCCTTTGAAATGATCTACATGAGTCATGTAGGACGTTTGCAATCTGTTTTGTTTTTGTGTCCTTTAACATATGGAGGATGAAATACGACTTATCCACCAATAAATGAGAGTAAAAGATATATTTGCCAGGACTGAGGTATTTCCTGGAATCAGACAAACATTCATCTCAGGTTACACTGAGGAATTGTTGGGATCACATGATTCAATCTGTCAGTTCACACTTCCCTTTTCCATCACCTCCACACACACTGCAGCCTCCACTCTGTGTCTCAACCGCTTCGGAAATAAAAGTCTACTCGTGTCGTGACAGGGTTTGTTTGTGATGAAACGACCGAAACCTCCCAAAAATGACAACTTCTGCTGCTTCTAACAGTTCTAAGATTACAAGAACTTAGACTTTCACCAAAAAGGGACAAATAAAAGATGTAATGTAGATTTTTAATACTGCATATTGTAATTATGCGGTCACAAGATGATTCAGACTTGCTTCCACACAGAATTCAGATGTTGTCCTGTTACTCTTCTGTCTGAACTGTTTAGTCATTTTAAGCATCAGGATGATCCGTGTGGTGTAAACACTCACATACTACAGTAAGGTTTCTTCTCAAAACCTTTGTAGGTCGTCATGCTCAAGGCCATCTTGCATACCTCGCAGCTGAAACAACCTTTGTGCCAGTACTAGAGAGAGGAAGAGAGCAAAAAGTCAGAGAGTGTAAAATATTCAATTCTAACCTTTCAAATAAAAACTCCCTGGTGGCCTGTGTTAAATTGTAAAAAATACTTATTCAGTCTTGCTGATTTGACTTAGTATCAGCTAAAAATAAAATAAAAGAGGACTTAAATGTAACTTGAGTGGAAAAATTCCTTTACTGCTCTACATGAGAGCACAGCTGTTTCTTTGTTTCTCCCATTTCTGCACTCAACAAGTGGAAAGAGATTGAGAATTATCATTTTAGTGCCACAAAATAAAAAAAAAAGATCAGTCTTAATGTAAATTTGAAAGGTGTTTTGCTGTTTACCTAAAAATGTGTACTGTGTTTGAACCCTCTCTGCTACCTGGTTTATGCTCCATCTCAGAAGAAAGTCAAAACACTGGCGAATAATCCAGCTCGTCACTGTTAATCACATTATTTTGCTTTGATTGTGTCCTTAAATTGATTAAATTAAAGTAGACTGTTAGAGTATTCAGAGTTTTGTCTTTATCTGGTTGTAGTCACATTATCAGAGTACATCTTAACAAGCTGATAATGACACACAAATACACTGCGTCTATGTGCTCTGCATGTCCTTTTTTAACATTTAGAGGTCAGTGGCCTATGTTTATCTACCGGATGTGGTATTTCTTGTCATCACTACCTTAGTGTGTGTCTATTTTTGTGTATGTGTTGTTACAAATAAAGAATATAGTTGGCCATATAATCAGCCAGATAATTTCATATAGTGGTAAAGCATCACAGAGAGGATACTATGGCATTAAGTAACAATAACTACTAATCTTCCAAAACAGCTGATGAATATCACATAGGTGAAAAAGACTTCTGCCTCTCTAGTACTGAACATCTTTGTACTTTTTAAAAGCATTTGACGAGTTTTAAGTCCATGAATCTTTTTTTTGTTTGCTGAATCAATTAGTCAATATTTTTTTTTTTTTTTGCATGAAGGAATACTGCTCACTCTTATGAGAAGTCTGCAACACATTTATCAAAAGCTATAATGATAGTCAGGAAAAAGAAGAATATATGGTAGCAATAGGCAATTTAGAAGGATGTGCCTACTACAAATAAGCTATATGAAACTTATTATCAGACAGGAATATTACCGAGTAAATCTCTACGGATATTATAGAAATTTGGAATATCAAAGTGATATTTGGTTAGTGAATGGGGTGTATCACCTTACCTTATCAAGGCAATTTATTTTTTCTGTGGGGTAAACTGGTTTATTGCATCTTCCACAGGGCGGATTCATGATGGCGCAGGGCTTCCTCACACCACAAACCCCCTCCCCCCAAAAAAACTCACTGATCCGGTAAAAAGTGTTTAGAAGTGAAGTACAAGCTGTGATGCGGAGCTGGGAAACGAACCGTCCTCCTTTTCTTCTTCGTCCGCAGGCATTTCAATTAATATATGCGGACGCGACCTCAAGGCTAGGAGGAGCCAAGCGTGAAGCACGAAGCCTTCATGGTGCTTTCATAAACAGACGGATATAGGAATTCAATTGTTGTGTGTGGGTAATAAGTTACCAGACAGGCGCCGAAATAGCGTGTAGATTATCTAAACGTCAAATGTTTGTTGATACAATTTGGATTTTAAAATCACAACAACTATAAAGACAACTGTTGTTCATTATTGAGTTGTATTAACACATCTTACTCAAGGGTTGTGAACTACAGTTTTCTGCGGAGCACCTGAAGGCAGCATCAAATGCATCTAAGGGAATCCGTAATAACCTTAAAAGGAGCAGCAACTTACACTGACTATTAGACAAATACTAAAGTGCCCTGACCCTAATACACTACAATAACACTATAATGCAGTAAGGACGGACGCTATAGACACATCTCGGTAAAACTATAATAGTTTAGGGGGAAAAAACAAAGAGGATATTTTCACCAAAAATCAGCGACCAAGTTATTTTGAAACCGTTGTTTTAACTCATTAGGAGACGCACTTTGTGTATCCCCATATGAGTTTTACTATTTTCTATTTGTCTAAAAAGCATCTGAAATATTAACCACCATTAACCAGTTTAGAAATAACGAAGACGATGATGTATACAAAGACAGAAGACAAAATGATACGCCTTGATGACAATATTTAACTGCGATGAAACAGTTGATGACCATAAGACTCCTCGGTATCAGTTAGTTAAAGTTGTTCTATTTTGTCGTCCTCTGCCGGAGAATGACATAAATTACAACTGCATTAGCCATCTTGATTTCACTGTGAATGTAAGCTTAATGCTACGTTATGGTTCAAACCTTAGTGCTATCGTGCTAACACGCGTCGCAGCGGGTTGTACATGACAAATATACCACTTAAACACTTTCTTTATAGTCAAATATGTAGCACTTCGGCTTCTAGTTGTCATCGGGGGTATAGCTCAGTGGTAGAGCATTTGACTGCAGATCAAGAGGTCCCCGGTTCAAATCCGGGTGCCCCCTCTTTTCAAACTCGACTTAACGTTGTTTCGTTGCATTTGTAGACACGGTGACTTGTGAGCGAACACAGCTAACAGTCACGGTGCGGTAATTTGCCAGGTATCGGCTAACGTACAAGCCTGTAGTTTTCCGTTAACTGGCAATGCCTCAATGATTGTTTTACTATCCATTAAAACACTATTAATGCTAGCGTCAGTTGGATTATCCCACCACCCTTTGTAGAATGGTATGTTCCACCTCCACTACTTCATGTGGAAAACGTTGTTCCAAAGTTTTCTCATTTGCCTAATACAGGTGTTATCAAAGCTTTCTACGCTTCAGCGTGTGGCCGTCGAACTGTAAGTCATATATTGACATAATTACTTGTTTGTTCGTCATTTGCTAAGATAACTGGACTCTTTGTAGTGCGCTAGCATAGCACTGGTCATGCTAATTAGGACGAATTAAGAGCACGTGACAGCTGTGTTGGCTTCTAACCTGTGTTCATCACCTGTCAACCCTTAAATTGTTATCATTTGGCCTTTGGAAAGTGAGTTACAAGCAGTCAACATGCCTGTATGTTAATTTAGCTGTGTTATAACACATTTCTGTTTTAAACAAACACTAAGTTACGGGAATATCCGTCTTTGCTTGTTACATAGCTGGAGTTTCTGACTAGCATGCATGATGTAGGATCAATCTGTCACTAGGAATCAGCGTGTGGGTTGTTGACTTTCTTGTAGTCTCATGGCGCCATCGTGTGGCACTGCTATGTATTGTCTGTCATCAACCCCTAATGGCGACTGGTTTTGTTTGTATTATGTTTTTCTGTTTTTCTTTTATTTTCACGTCATTCAGAAACTAAAAGAAAAATAATATATATTTTTCAGTCTTTGTCCATCATGGCACAGTTTAGCTTCAAGCTTCTTTAAATGTGTATCATGAAATTACTTGTTTTAGGTAGAAATAAGAAAAACAAATAAGAGTATCACAGAAATATGGATATTACAATGCATACCATTCAGGGTTAGGATAATTTGTTTACATGCAATAATTTTAATCGTCATTACCTCACTTGTGCCTGGACATTTAGTCTAAATATTAATTAGATGCAAGAATGCTGCCAGTATTAATGTGCATGTGAGCAAAAACAATGTAGATTAGTTTGTTAGTACCTTTACGTCACTGTCCTACAAGTTTGAATGAATAAGTGCATTTAGAGCTCATTACCTCCATCCATCCATCCATTGTCTATACCGCTTATCCTCTTAGAGGGTCGCAGGGGGCTGGAGCCAATCCCAGCTGACATTGGGCGAGAGGCGGTGTACACCCAGGACTGGTCGCCAGTCAATCAAAATTAAATATCAGCATGTAAATAAAATATGTTTGTTATCCGATGGCACTCACCTGACAGTAACCAGCATCTTTTGCACTTATTGTGATATGCCTGGTCTAAATATAGGCCAAGATAGTACCATTAGTTTTCAACTCTTCATCAAGCACAAGATTAATCAACACTCACCACCAGCTTTTATTAGAAGACATTTAAACAGAAAGGTTCAAAGAAAACTCTCATAACTTGATGTCTCTAAAATTCATCCAATTAATATTTCTCCAGAGAAGTTCAATATGGTCATTATAATCACTATCTGTTATATAGCTAAATATCTGTTATAGTGAAGTCCACAGAGATATAACATTTTATGAACCAATCATTGGTCACGTGGAAGTTTTTAATGAAACAAAAATAACTCCATAAACTGAATGAAAACAAAAACACATAGTTAAGTTGAGTTGAACATTGGTTTGCAGTATGAAGGCTAGTTTGATTCGTTCCCTGACATCCTCTTGCATTGATGGGTTTTGTACAGTTACACGCTTGCATCTCATCATTTCTGTACAGTTGGCTGCCCCTCCAACCCTTGGATAATATGGCAAATTCCCTGTGTGATAGCAAAGAGCAAAAGACAGTGAAAGCTGGCAAGAGCTACTAGAGCAGTTACAGTAACCACTGTCCAGCCGCCAAGGTTGGAGTAGGCACCTCCTGTGTCGATGGTCGGCCTGATCGTCCATATTCATCCCCTTGTAATACCTTTGCAGTCCCCAAGATGGTCTCCTTTCTTCTTGTGACTGAGTCCTGCAAGTTCAGGACCCTTTAGCAGCACTGCTCAGCTTCAATGAAACCTTCCTTTTCATGACCCCCAAGCTCCACTTCAGCGTAACTGGAGTGGCAGCCCTGGTTGCGGAACTTCATGGAGGGCCAGTAGTTATTGGTGCGTCGCTACGAACAACAGACAGTAGTTGCTAAAGGCCAGGCAGCAGACAAACATGAGTGTGCATTTGGGATATCTTTAAACAGACAAATAAACTGTTGACTCTACATCATGTGTGAATAACGTTTTCTTACCTGCATGAGGTAGAATGGTGGAGCAACTGTGGGGTGTGTGTTGATGTAGTAGACAGCCAGTAAGGTCAGAGCTACAAGCAGAACTAGCGCAGCCACTACACCTGCTATGATGGCTGTGTTCTCTGATATCCCCTTCTGGTTTGGAGGACCTGTCTGTAAATCTGAAAGAAAGGAAAACGAAGATTGTTGTTATTGTTAAAGAAATCCTGCATGTAGAAGTGGCTGGCTAAAGAGGTGACTGTCACCTTAGGGCAACAGACTGAGGCATTGCTGATATGTTTGGTTTGACCTGCTGAGATGTGAGTGTCCTTGAGCAAAGCAGCTGACCACAAGAGGTCTGGCTGTTGTGAACTAATGTGAATGTGTTATAAGATATAGTCTAACATATTGCTAAATGCTTCCATACATGCTCAGGAAAGCATGATCTAGCTCAACTCTATTTATACAGCGCTTTATGCACAGTATTGTTTATCCAAGAGAAAAAGAGAACAAAAAAAAAGGGGGACCGTTAAAAACAGCACAAAAGCAGCACAGTCGGTGAACCAATGAATTGACAAATAAAGCCTAAAACAGCCCTCTCTGCAAGCTTGTGAAAACTCATTGAGATGGTTAAAAGGATCGTTCTGGTTTATTATAACTTGGAACTTTATAGTTTTAGCCATTTCCTGTCGATGATAATAACATTGTACCAAAGTAGTTGCTGACATCTGGCAACAACAAAGTCTGACGTGGCAAGAAATAAACAGTCAGACAATCAGACAGGTTGGAAACCATCCAACAGTGGAGCCAAATGATCTAAACCGTGTGAATAGTGAAATGTCTACCTTATTGGACAGTTTGGCTGATAATTATACTGTTTTCTGTTGTTTTCTCTTCCAAATAACTTTGGCTAACCTGGAAATATGTTTAAACCCTGTCTGATTGTTGGACTACTTGCCCCATCTAACTTCTTTCTTTTCTCAGATCTCAGCAATTAACTTGAAGAGTACAAAGTTATTATTACTGAAAGACCCAAATTGTAATAAACCGGAATTATTCTTTACTGTAAGTGCACCAATCTGAAAGCTCATATGCACCATAGAGTGTCAGTAACAGAGAGCTATTAACAGTTAGATGAGAAATTTTGTGGTTTTTGTATGTAGAGCTGCATTTATCTTGCCTCTTGAACTATGTCACACAATTGTTGTCTTTAATGATGTGATTTCATTTATGGGCATCTATAAACTTTTTATCCTTGTCTACTTTCTGAAAAATCGTATAAATTGTTTGGACACATGATTCAGTTCTTTAGTTTTTCAGTTCTTATTTTCTAATATATCTTAATGTCAGACATTGAATGCCTGTCTGTCTTGATGAAGGTTTTTGGACTGTTCAAACACCAGGGACAACAACAGAAAAAGTCCAGCACTTCTAGCGTTCTATCCCTGACAAAGTCCGATATGTTGTGTCATTATAAATATATTTGAATATTGTCAAATTAGACCACAAAATCCTCATTATCTCTGGAGAGGCTGAATCCAAGTCACCAGACTGAAGTTTTGATTCAACCAAATCAATCAATCGCCAATCAAAACTCCAGTCCTGTGATTTGTATTCAGCTTTCTCCAGACATTGTCCCACCTGGATTACAGACAAACCTTCACTGACATACCTCACTATCTGTTTCCCCCCAGATTCCTGCTTCAGAGTAAAGTACCTCTAGTGACAGGCTGGTCTTCGAGCACTGCTGAAGAAGGTGTTGGACCTGGGGAAGAGTGGTTGAAGGAGCTCATAGATCCCTCAGGTAGTACCGGGTTGTAGTCCTCACATGTGCCTTTTGCCTGAGTGAATGCCCACAGGAGTGGCTCAAGAAAGACTGAAACAGCTGCTCATTTCTCTGTTGTATTAATGGGAAATGTATCTCACCTCTTCAGGGCAGTTGTAATCTAACCACTCTTGTCTATGCCGGTCGATACCGTCAGAACATCTGAAACTCAGTGAGAACAACATGACAAGAGCCAGGCTCTCTACAGGCTTCATTACAAGATAAACCGCTCAGAATTTCATCCTACCGTTGAAGTGTGTTGCACCAGCCACAGCCAGTTGTGAAGTTGGATGTTAGGCAGAGGTCACAGGATGTGTGTTGAAGACAAGCTGGAGGAATCAGATAACGCAGCGTTGTGGAGTTAGAGAGGTGAATAATGAGGCTAGGCCGTCGTATAAAGGGCGGTTTGTAAGGACACTTACTGGGCAGAGGCGTGAACTCAAAAGCAGATCTGCTAACAATCTTTGTGGTGTCAATCTCAACACGATGGTACTCATAGATAGTACGGTGCTTTGCATCTTCAAGACAAATATAAAATGTTAGTATCTTTGCAAGATATGTGTCTCTACTCCATGTGGTTTAAAGGCGACTCTGCTGTATAAATGCATTTATTTTTATTATTATTATTTAAAATTGATATGTCATAATGAACATATAACAAGAAACAGAATCAAGAAACAAGATTTTTTGTGTCACAGTGGCAGCAATACATACATGTTACACTTTAAAGTCAGTTGTGTTAAAACAAAAAACCTACAGTATTTTTGAGAACTGACCTGAGGACTGTGAGGAGGGGAGGAATGCCATGAAAGCATCAGACAGTCCCACTTTCACTGGATGCTCGGTGGAATTGATTTTCACCACTGGTACAGGGATCTGAAAAATAACAGCTGTGTTTGCTTTAACATGGCTAAACATGACATGCAATCTTTTGCATCATTTCCCCTTGCTAATGGAAAATACATTCATGAACTGAATAAATAAAACTGTAGAGATGATGAAGAAAACGGATTACTTGAAATCCATAACTTACATCTCTGTAGTTGAAAATAATGGTTCCATTTCTGTGGAGGGCTGCCTGGAAAGTAAAAGGTCCTTCAGTCTCTCTGTCCTTTAGCCGCACTTTGTCCCACTGCACCACAAATAGATTACCTGAGCAGAGCAGGATATAGAGGCTGGTCAAAGAAAACCAGGAGCTCCTAAACCTCACCGCCTTCACGGAGGAGCTCCCACTTACCGTTGTCTGAGTACCTCACTGTTGAGTTTTGGGAGAAGCTGGGGTCAAAGTTGGCCATGAGGGGAGCGACGTACTGTGTGGCAGTCAGCATTCGATGAGTAACCTCCCCCATGAAGATGAACCCTGGGGTGGACGGGGCAGAAACGCAGGTACAGATGCTAAAAACAACCAAAGGACCATTGCAGTGCATGTTGCATGCTTGTACACATTTACTGCCCATCCCCTGCACATTCATTAACATAGCATTTTTGTGGAACTGAAGCAGGAATGTTAAATATAACAAATAACTCTCTCTCTTGCATGATCATTTTTCTTTGGGTAAAAAATTTAGGACATGCACAGCCTAGTGTGCACCAAGTCTTTAAGCAATTAAAAATCATCAAAAAAAAAAAAGATTTATTATAGCCCAGTATGCCTGAATATTTCCCCAGGGTAGGACAAAGTCTCCTCCAGCACACTGGTAGACGTTTGATCTCCTGATTGGAAGAGCAAAGTAGAAACTCACCACCAGTCGCTACGATAATTTGTCTCAAGTAGTGTCCATAAAAAGGGAAATCAAAAGAAAGTGCCACCCTCTGTGGAAAAGACAAAATATCAGACATGGCTCTGTGTTAAATCAGACAGTTATGTGTGTGTCTGTGTGTGTGTGTGTGTGTGTGTGTGTGTGTGTGTGTACGTGTGTGTGTGCTCATCTCACCGCTGCCTGTCGGTGTGTATTGGACAGTATGCCATGGATTTGGACTTGGCTCTTGTGCAGGGTGTTCAGATTGACCCACAAGTCTTCAGTCCGCCTGTCTGTTGGACCAAAACTCTGCCATCTGTAGTACCTCTGGGAGTCCTCCTGAGAGAAAGAGGGCACTCATTAGGAAAGTAAAGTTTTCAGAAAACATTATTCATGGTGAGATAGGTTCAACAGCCATTGATTTGCATTATTAATGATGTGACTATATCACAATTCATATCATTTTGCCATACGATTCTTAAATGATTGTAGTTGCCAGTTAGTTCATTCTTCTGACAAGTTTTGTGATTGCAATTTGAATTTCAGTTATTTTCTAGAAATTAAACTCTATAGGCCTGTATTGTATTGGTGGCATAGTATTAAATAAATATACTGTAGATTTGTACCAAGCATTACCACAAACTTATTTGCAGGTGCTTGTTGTTGTTTTGGTCAGTCAGTTGGAGAAAAGTCAACTTGAAAGGTACAGCCAAAAGATACAACATGGTGCTTCTTTCTCAAGGAAACCATCTCTGATTGAGTGATATATATATATATATATTACAGACATTGGCAGGTAGAGAGCATATTACCAAGACGGCAGCCAAGAATTTTGAAGTTTGACCAGCTCACAGAATGAATTAATGGTAATTTGCTACAGCTGAGTACATTTGCTGGCAACAGTTGTCTTAACAGCCTGACTACATTTTCACATGTTTTTACAGCTTGTTAAGAAATTGTTAATAATGTTATTAAAATTCTGGGTCTTGTGATTTAAAAATGGCACACTTTCAAAATGTGATACAACAATTGCTCTTCCCTAGTATTAATTTTACACAACATTTTGTAACAAAAAGAGACAATTGTGTACACCCTCTTTTACCCTTTTCCCTACACAAACCTCTGCATATTTCTGTTTTTATCAAGAGTCTTTCATAATAACATCATCATCAGCCTGAAATCCATTGATTTACATTAATAATACCTTGACTAGAACAGTTAATTAATTTGTTTTGTTTAGGTTTTTTTCCCAGCCATTTTACCAGGACAGTGGTTCCCAACCTGGGGGTCGGCACCCCACAAGGAGTTGCGGGATGAATCTAAGGAGTCGTAAGGTAAGACACAAAATCATGTACTTATTTGGAGACTTTTCTCTACTTTTTGCTTTTTTCTTGTAAAAAATCTTACGTCTGACAAATCTTGTGACAATCTGAGAAGGGAAAATTATCCTTTGATTGATCTGTTCACAAATCAAAGACTTACAACCAATCAAAAAAGGTTATAAGAGGAAATTGCTTTGTATAAAGGGGTTGGTTGGGAACCACCACACTAGACATCTGGGATTTATCTCATCTATTTCTGTCCATACAGTTCCACTTGGGGGAGCTGTTTACGCATTACACACAGTGCTTTGACAACGAGGGCATGTGTCTTTGTACGGATCTCCAGTCTTGATGGCAATATTAATGTATGCCACAGTTCAAGGTGACAGAGAGCAATGGTTCTGGGGTTTAGTGTGGGCTCAGAAAGTGGAGCAGTTAAATGCAGCGCTCTCACTGCCTCTCCGGCTGCTCCATATACAGTAAGTGACCCACTTTTTTCTCTCATCTCCACTGCCTGACACCAGCCTATGTTTTCTAGAGGCGGGTGTGGGATTTCTAGGTGAGGAGAAGGGAACAATCATGTACTTCTCCCTCACAGCTGACTGGGAACTGGAAACTGGGATCAGACCTCCCTCAAAAAAGGCAACAGCAGCAGTACAACAGGGCTACTTGTGATCTTGTCCGAGTGAGTCATTCACGAGCGCGCACATGCTCACACACAGCCACGCTTAAACAAGCACTGTAAGTTGGCAGGACGAGGCTGTCGTCTGTTTTCAATTTGAATTGTAGGGAGAGGGAAAAAAACGTACAACACAATTTATTCGGTGTTGAATTTTACTGAGACTGATTCAAGTGAAAGAAGAGTCTGGGACATAAGACACAAATAAAACCTCATCATACACACTCAAACAAACACACACGCACACAGATGTAAAAGGTAATGAATGGAAAATGGCACAGGATAAGTCCACCGGACAGAAAACTAATAACAATGACCTCCACTCAAAGCTTCTCTAGCTTGGCAGATTCTAAAGGTTATTACTCTGATTTACCTTTCAGCACAATATTATCCATAGTCCGGTTCAAGGAGGGGAAAAAATATACATATATGTATGTATGTATATATATATATATATATATATATATATATATATATATATATATATATTTATTTATTTTATTTTTTCCCCCCCAAAAAATAATCAGGAGCAAGTGGCGTATCCATCATGGCGACATCAAAGCTACAGCAACAGTTGCTAGGAGCAGTTAACAAAATGTTTTTCATGAAGCCCTAAGAAATAGGCCATTTTAAAAGTTCTCATGTGTGTACGTCAACTTACAACAGCCATCCATGCTGGTCACCATTTTTGTGGCATTTTTTCTGTTGCTATTTTCCATGGATGTAGCTAGGTAGCTAGCTGGCTATGTAGGATAATGACCTCCCCATTCTTCTGGATGGCACTATGTCAGAGTTCAGACTAACCCTGTTTGGGTCGTTAACCAATCGTACATTTGCCAAACCAACCAGTTAGTCTTCATCCTTGAAGTCTTTTCTCTTGTAAAATTGAAAAGTACTAGCCATAACTGCTTCAGCTATGTTAAAGAGCTGTGCACTGAAACATCTGAGATGTCTTCTGAGAACAGGGCTGCGTTTAGGCTAATGTTAGCATCTCTTTGGTAGAGTTGAAGCCAAACCCAAGCATTATGTTTGCCAAACATCTCCTCAAGGCCTTTTCTCTTGTAAAGATGAAGCATAAATCTAACCACTGTATTGATGACCAAGTATGATTTTAGTAAACATCCAAAATTTAAATAACGTTTTTCATTGTCCTTATACATTTTTTTTTTTTTTCGTTCCGGCGCCGCTGTGAGTGGCAGCCTGTTGCAGCAGCTCCCGTTCGCGGTTTGAGTTTTTTTTTTGAGTTTACTAGTTTGCTAGTGAAGTATAGTCGTTCTTTTTTGCTATATATCTGTATGTATTTGCTATGTATTTTTAGTACTTGTTATTTTGCTATTTTTTGGCATCTTTGGAGTTTTTTGGACATTTTGTTTATCGTTTATGGAGACAAGACCGCTGATGCCCTTAGAGACGGCGTCCATAGTTACCGCCGGCAGCCATGGTGACTCCATTGTTTACACCAGGGATCAGCTGTTAGCTCTCCGCCACACAGCGGTGCTACCACCCGGGGAGAGACCTGATGTGCCCCGCGAGCTGAGGAGGAGGAGACGGGGAAGCCGAGCGGGGGCTCAGCGCCGCGCCAGGAGAAGACGTTATACACCCGTCCTCCCATCGATTATCATGGGGAATGTAAGATCTATCACCAACAAGATGGACGAGCTGGCGGCGCTGACCCGACATCAGAGGGAGTACCGGGAGTGTAGCATCATGCTATTCACGGAGACTTGGCTAACCGCGCTAACTCCGGATACGGACGTTTCAGTTAATGGCTTCCAACTACTTCGGGCGGACAGGACGATGGAGAGCGGTAAGAGGAAGGGAGGAGGGCTGGCAGTGCTTGTTAATGACAGATGGTGTAACCCTGGGCACATCACTGTTAAAGAGCAAACCTGCGACAAGAACATTGAACTGCTAGCTGTTAGCATGAGGCCAAACTATCTACCGAGGGAATTCTCGCATGCCATCGTGATGGTAGCTTATATTCCCCCCTCTGCTAACGCTGAGGCAGCCTGTGATGTCCTGCTCTCAGCAGTAAGCAGGCTGCAGACACAACACCCAGATGCCCTCCTCGTCATCTCTGGTGATTTTAATCATGCCCCTCCGTCCTCCTCTCTACCCACATTCACTCAGTATGTTACTTGCCATACCAGAGACAACAGAATACTGGACTTATGTTATGCCAACACCAAGGACGCATACATCTCATTGAGTCTCCCCCCCCTGGGCAGATCTGATCACAACCTTGTGCATCTCAGGCCTGTCTACAGACCTCTTGTGCGCAGGCTGCCTGCTGTCCCACGCACAGTGAAGAAGTGGTCTAACGGAGCAGAGGATGCTTTAAAGGACTGTTTTGACACTACTGTATGGGACATTTTTAGTGACGCTCATGGGGAGGATATTGACAACCTCACAGACTGTCTGACAGATTACATAAACTTCTGTGTGGAAAACACCATCCCCACTAGGACAGTACGTTGTTTCGCCAACAATAAACCCTGGATTACTCCTGATATTAAGGCTCTCCTCAAGGAAAAGAAGAGAGCTTTTGTATCGGGTAACAAGGAGGAGTTGAAGAGTGTCCAGCGAGAGCTAAGGAGGAGGATCAGGGAGGGGAAAAACAGCTACAGGAGGAAGTTGGAGAGTCAACTGCAGAAAAATAACACCAGAGGAGTTTGGAAGGGCCTTAAAACCATCTCGGGCCATATGGACTCCAAGCCCCGGCCTGCGGGGGATCAGAAGTGGGCAGATGACCTGAACGTATTCTTCAACAGATTCGATCAGGCATCTACCCCTCCCCCTGCCCCGTCTCCTCTGCAACCATCATTACCATCTACCCTCCCTGCCTACAGCCCTCCCCCTCCCTCATCTCACCACTCATCACTCCCCACAGCCCTCAGCTTACAGCCACTTAATACACCCACACCACAGCCTGGGCTGGGCCCATCTCCCCATTTCACACCCGCAAACACCCCCCATTCAGCCCTCATGCCCCTACAAGCTCAACCGGGCTGTTCCTCACAACATCCCAGGTGAGAAACGAACTGAGGAAGATAAGGGTGGGGAAGGCGGCGGGCCCAGACGGCATCAGCTCCAGACTTCTGAAGTCCTGTGCGGACCAGCTGTGTGGGATTGTTGAGCACCTGTTCAACCTGAGTCTGAAGCTGGGGAGGGTGCCAAAACTGTGGAAAACATCGTGTCTGGTTCCTGTGCCGAAGACCCCACACCCCAAGGACCTCAATGGCTATAGGCCAGTGGCATTGACCTCTCACCTAATGAAGACCCTGGAGAAACTGGTCCTTGTTCACCTGCGTCCGCTGGTGAGCCCATGTATGGACCCTCTGCAGTTTGCCTACCAACCCCGCATTGGGGTGGATGACGCTGTCATTTACCTACTTCACACATCCCTCTCTCACCTAGAAAAGGCTGGAAACACTGTGAGGATCATGTTTTTTGATTTCTCCAGTGCTTTTAACACCATCCAGCCCAGGATTCTGGGGGACAAGTTGGAGCACGCTGGGGTGGACCATCACCTGGCAGCATGGATCCTGGACTACCTCACAAACCGACCACAGTATGTGAGGTTACAGGACTGTGTGTCTGACACACTTCTCTGCAGCACAGGGGCTCCACAGGGAACCGTTCTGGCGCCTTTCCTGTTCACCTTCTACACAGCGGACTTCACCCATAACACTTCGAACTGTCACCTGCAGAAGTTCTCTGACGACTCTGCCATCGTCGGCCTCATCACCAACGGGGATGATGGGGAGTACAGAGAACTGACCCAGGGCTTTGTGGGTTGGTGTCAGCAGAACCGCCTCCAGATCAACGCGAGTAAAACCAAAGAGCTGGTGGTGGACTTCGGCAGGCGCAAACTTCCTCCACCTACACCAGTGAACATCCAGGGAACGGACATTGAGATTGTGAGATCGTACAAGTATCTGGGTGTTCACTTGAACAGCAAACTGGACTGGTCAGACAATACGGACGCTCTGTTTAAAAAGGGCCAGAGCCGTCTCTTTTTGCTCAGGAGACTAAGATCTTTTGGAGTGCAGGGTGCGCTCCTGAGGACTTTCTATGACTCTGTGGTGGCATCAGCTGTCTTGTATGGGGTGACCTGTTGGGCCAGTGGCATCTCTTCCAGGGATAGGAAGAGACTGGACAGACTGATTAAGAAGGCCAGCTCTGTCCTTGGATGCCCTCTGGACCCAGTGGAGGTGGTGGGAGGCAGGAGAATGGTGGCCAAGCTATCATCACTACTGGAGAACACTTCCCACCCCCTACATGTCACTCTTTCAGCACTGGGCAGCTCCTTCAGCGACCGGCTGCTCCACCCGCGGTGTCTGAAGGAGAGGTACCGTAGGTCCTTTCTGCCTGCTGCTGTCAGACTCTATAATCAGTACAACTCCCGGTAATCTACACTTGACTGTCAGTGTGCAGACTATTCACTACTATACTTCATCTACTGTTGTGCATTATCTTCATACATATATTGTATTCATGATGTTTATCTACTTCATATGTTGCTGTGAAATATTTTTCATATACATGTATATTATATATGTGCAATATTTTTATCTTATCTATTTGTTCATACTTACAACTGCACTCAGTCACTCTATTATTTATTTCTGTCTATACTGTGTATAGGACTATTTTTCTATTTATTTTTATTGTATTTCTATATATGACACTTTTGCTGGCTGCTGCAACGCTAAAATTTCCCCGCTGTGGGACAATAAAGGCTTATCTTATCTTATCTTATAGGGCTAACTAGCTACCATGAAATACTGAATGAGGATGCTAACTATTTACCAGCTTTAGCCTCAGTCTGAGCAATGAGATTATGTGTGTAGTTTTTAAGAGGATATTTACGACCCTTTTGCAGGGTTTTAAAATGCGTTAGCTGGAGTTTCAACCAACTCACTGAGCTAACGTTAATTAGCCAATTAGTCATTTCACCCAGCAAAATCTATGGTTGTCAGCTATGAGAAGCTGCTTTTGTCTACCTTGATCTACAAATCAAGGGCATACTGTTTCACATTTCTTTAGAAATTTTGAGCGGTAATTCTGCCACCGTCATCATGGTAAACTGCACATGTGCTGTGCTAGAATGGAAAGCTATAACAGCCACTAAGGGAGGCAGGACTTAGCAAGGGTCACTTGTTTGGATCTCACCACTATGCGGGTCATGTTGTCAGACAGGATGCTGATATCAAATCCTCCTCCTTCAGGCTTTGCGTTGCGGGCTTCTCTGTGTTTGTGTGGGCTCTGCTGGTCCTTCCTGGTTCTGTGAAAACCGGACGGATCCCCATCTGTCCGCACAGGAGTCCCACTCAGTGCGTCTAGAACAAGACAGGCATTATAGTTACTGAACAGAGTCAACACATGTGGGCCCTGCATGCAGAGACACCCAGGAGGATTGAATCGATGAACAAACAGATGTCTCTTGAACTCTGCACAGTCAAGATGTTTATTTCTTGCCATGTTTTCTTCATACGATAGTAACTCTTCACCTGTTATTGACCATCAAATAGATACACACTGTCACTCAACAAGTAAAGCACCAAATTCTAGATTCCAGACTTTTGAGAAAAACACGATCATTGAATTCTGTCCTTGATTTAAAAATGTGTGAAAAGAGCCCCAAAATTATCTGGTAAAATGTTGTTTTTTAAATGCAATTGAAACAGTTTTGCTTTTAAACCCTGTGGTCACACCTTCTCTTTATTGGTTACCATAATTTGGATCATTAACAGGTAGACATGTCCGCAGAAAATGAAATCCATGTTTGGAATAACTCACAGAAAGACCCAACTCACAAAACCAAGAAAAAAAGAGCTCCTGGTTTTCTTCTGTCATGCAGAAATAGTGCCTTGATTTCTTTTTAATTTCTGCATTTTAAACTAATAATGTGTGTTTTGGCTGGACCGTAGATGGTTATGAACTAATTGTGAAGCATAATACAACCTTCACTTGGTGCCAGCGTTCTTTAATTCAATTCAGTTTTATTTATATAGCGCCATATCATAACAAAGTTATCTCAGGGCACTTTTTCGAGTAGAGCAAGTCTAGACCGACTCTTTATTGGCCAGGTATTCCTGTGTATGCACACAATGCATGTGGAGCCATGTCTGTGTGTGTGTGTATTAAATCTCTGCTGACCACCTACATTTGTGTGGGTTTCTTGTCATCTGCTCAACAGCTCACAGATGGATGTTTATATTTTTTCACATTTACTTTTCTTGAGGAATGTATTCCTTTCTTTTTTTCGACAGTAAACTGATCCATGAGTCACTGTCCTGTGCACATTTTCGGTTGTCAGAGTTGCAAGATCAGCAGAACTCACTGATCGTTCAGCAGGGCGAAGTTCTCTGCTGTTTTCCTACTGAGGAACGAGTTGAGGGAATAAATCCAGTTTGCTGTCTAGATTTAATGTGAGCTGTTAGTTCACTGAACTGAGCAATTAAGTAACAGCATGTTATGATCATCTTGAGAGAGGGAAAGACAAGAGCCAGCCGGAGGTTCTGACCCCCCTCTCAGCCTCTTTCTTTTTAAACTGTTTACAACATATGATCAAAAGTATGTGGACATCCTGGATCTTGTCCACATTCTTTTTTGTAGTTTTGGTCTGGAGATGTTTTTCTTGGTTTGGCTAGGTCTGTTTGTTCTAATTAAACTCTTAATGCTGCAGCATTCAATGATAATTTAGACAACAGTTTGGGGAAGGCCTTTTCCTGTTTTAATATGACAGTGCCCCCATGCAGAAAGCCAGCTCCACAAAGAAATGGCTTTCCCAGTTTGGTGTGGAAGAACTTGACTGGCCTGCACAGAGCCTGATGTCGACCTCATCCATCACCTTTGGGATGAACTGGATCGCTGACTGTGAGTCAGACCTGATCACCTAACATCAGTGTTGGACCTCACTAATGCTCTTGTGTCTGAATGGGACCAAATCCCTGCAGCCAGGTTTCAAAATCTGGTGGAACAACTGAAACCAGAAGAGGGGAGGCTGTTATAGCAGCAGATTAATGCCCATGGTTTTGGAATGAGATGGGTATTATGTTTGGGTGTCTGCATACAACGTGTTTTTCCTCTGTGCTAAAACATAAATATGTGAGATGACATCTAAATATTGCCACTACTAATTGGATATTGGGCATTTGGACTCTCTTTGTTTGTTGTTTGTTAGATACAGCAGATTATATGTTAGTAGTTGGCCATTAAAGGAATAGTGCAGCACTTTGGGAAATATGCTGATTTGCTTTCTTGCAGAGAATTAGACGAGAAGATTGATATCAGTCTCATGTTTGTATGGTAAATATGAAGCTACAGCCAGCAGCCGGTTAGCTTAGCTTAACATAAAGACTGGAAACAGTAGGAAACAGCTAGCCTGGCTCTGTCCCAAGGTAACAAAATCTGCCAACCAGCATCTCTAAATCTCACTGATTAACACGTTATATCTTGTTTGTTTAATCTGTACAGAAATTCAAGTATAAAAAACATCAAGTTGTGATTTTACAGGAGGTTATGTGTGGGTCTATTTCTTGGTCGAGCGAAATGACTTATTGCCCCTCATGCTGTAAGATACTGCAGGATTTTATCATCAGATTCAGAGTCAAAATGTAGTTATTTTTAAGCTAACTGACAGCTATACCTCATTGGGGTGCTCTTGTTGCATAAGGATTGAATGGAGTGAATTGTCTGTTGTTAGAGAAGTCAAATACAATGCCAAAGAGACAATGAAAAAAGGGACTTCAGCAACAAAATGGGACGAGAAAGAAACGTAGAGAGGTTATCACACACACAGGGGAGACAGCTCTAATGAGGAATCTTGTTTGATTACGGTGCAGTGGAAGCTATTTCCATGGCTTCAGAACAAGAGGCTCCTAATTGGGTCAGATTGGCAGCACTCATCGTCACCAAACAGCTGAGGAGGCGTCAAACAGCAGGGGGAAGAGATGAAGAAGAGCTTTGAGGAGGAGGAAGACTGGAAGGACAGATCAGGGACTATGCATTAGTTATTAGAGAACGTCCTGTATATGATTGTGCTTACATTTTTCTGCAGCCTTTACACTTTAGAGGCCACTTTCAGATTTTTCTTTACAAACTTCTTAAGTGTTGAGCTTTCCTGGAACATCTCTAACCTTGTCTAACTGTCTGCATATGGGTCTGGATGAACTTCCAACAAAAAAAGGGGGCTAAAAAGAGTTCAAGAGGGGGTTGGGCTTTGCATAAGGACTTGAGTTAAGATGATCTCGGTAGCATCAGGTCTGGCAGACACGTGTATGTGGAACCTGCACTGGGAATGTGCAAACTGGAACAGAAAAACATCCTGGTGAATTTGAAACGGGGCCCAAAAAAGTGATGGATGTGACAAATCTGCTGGGGAATAGCAGCTGGTTTAATTGTAAAAATACACTATGATGCCCCCTCTATTAGAACAAAATGCATGGAAATGATTGTGACAGTGCTCTAAATTAAGAATAATATTCCTGCTAACTGCTAGAATGGTGTCAATTTATATCCATGCATCCGCAGAATGTCAGATTTCCTGCTGTTTAATCCAATATATCTTGCAGTGCCAGGAGTGTTGACCTGAGTGGAAATTAAACCTCTACTCCTATCGGCTTTTTGTATGATTAACAAACAGCTCTTTTGAGACGGTGGCACCTGCATGGCAAAGGTGTCTACTGTTTCTGCTTCCTCAGATGGGTCTGCATTGCAGCAACCACCTTGAAAATCTAGTGGGTGTTGGGAGTCACATCGAACTAGGACACATCATTGTGAGCCATATGCAATCTGGAAATACACATTGTGTTCATTCATCCCATTACCCTCTCCCACGCGACTGTTTCATATTCCCCTCTTGCACTCTTTTTCCAGAAACGTACAGTAGCTCTGTGACGTTCTTTCATTACTTGTTTTTATATCTCTTAATCATTTGTTGTTGATAACAGACATCTAAGAAACCTAAGAGGTCACATTTTTTACTGTTTGAAAGCAGCTTTTGAAAGCTGGGCAGCAACTGAAGACACTAGACAAAAACCAAAGCCACGTTCCTCAACTGAGACAAAAGCTAAATGGTCTTTCAGTCTGTTCACCTGGAGGAAGTCCAGGGATGAAAAATAAATTCCTTTTTCTGGGTAAATGCTGCAACACTTTGAAGTTCAAGTCGAAGCGAGGATACATTGAGGGCACAAAGGCTTGTACTTGGTCCTGGAAAGGAAAAGAGAATTATCTGCAGGCTCAACAAGAGAGATCAAAAGGCCAACATCTTTACTCCAGAGACAGATACACCGAAGAAAGTGAACCATTATGTACCTTCCAAACACAGCAGAGAAGAGATGATTAAATCTCAAGATACAAACAAAGTCTTGACCCTGTGTGCTGTTGGAGATGAGACACAGTGTTAGTGTCAGGACAGGGATTAGTAAAGCACCTGCATTCTTCTGGCAAAAGAATCATCAGTGGAACAGTAATCACAACACAAGGTCACTGCTATGTGTGTCAGTGTGTGTCATTGCAGTTTAGCACAGTGGTTTTATTGTGGTTGGATTTTAAAAGGGCGATCTGTGTTAAAACCAGCCTGGAGCTTATGGCGTGGGAGGAAGCCATTTGGCACCTTACACTCGGAGGAACAGCAGTAACCATAACACACAATCACAAACGCTGGCAGCTGGACTGATAAGAACCCAAAAAGAAAAGGAAAAATGTGGCGTTCAGATAAATATGGACACATGGATCAGGCTCAGAGTTTAGAAAATATTTGATTTACTGTCAGGGAGTTATTTTTTGTTACAATTTGGAACTTGTTTTCCATTTTTAGTGCAGCGGACATGTAGTTCTAGTTTGCAGATGGAGTTGGCCAGTAGTCGTTCACAGTCTGTTTTTTCAGTGTTGCAGTATTTATAGTTTTCACAATAGGAGATTATTTTACAGTAGGAAATGTACAGTAACTCCTGGCTAATCTGAATCCCTTCAGAATCAACATTAAAATTCATTTTTAATTGAAATCAATTGTTAATTCAAAATTATTTGATTCCTTTGTGTGATTTACCAAATTCCAACAATAATCTTTGTAAGGAAAATCTCTTTTTCTTACAGAACTGATGTGAACATCTCACATCTGTCAGATTAACAGATGTGAGCTTTTGATAACTGATGTTCAGCTTTATATTTGAAAGCTACATTTACATGATGATATTCTTGGGCTGTTTGTGGTCTTTGTTGTCTTTGGTTTTGAACTGCAGGAAGTAAAAGTTAGACTAAAATAATAAGACTCTGAAGATCAACCGGTCGAGGCAGATGACCGCCCACCTTGAGCCTGGTTCTGCTCGAGGTTTCTACCTGTTAAAAGGGAGTTTTTCCTTGCCACTGTCGCATAGTGCTTGCTCATGGTGGGAACTGTTGGGTCTCTGTAAATATAAAGAGTCGGTCTAGACCTGCTCTATTCGAAAAAGTGCCCTGAGATAACTTTGTTATGATATGGCGCTATATAAATAAAACTGAATTGAATTGAATTGAATCTTCTCTTGGTGGCAACCTAGAAAAAGTTTAAGAGAAAATATTGGTGGTGTGGCATTTTTAGCTCATTTAGGTCATTTGTCTGCAACTTCAGGCCCACCTAGACTATTGATCAGTGCAGCCTGTCAGATTTAGATTGTCTGGATGCCATCCAGTGTGAAACCTATTAATATCTGCAGACTGAATCCAGAATCCATCAATGTGAATCAAATTGTCTTCATGTTACTCCCGAACGTAGCTTCTCTGTTCTTTTGAGGGACATTAAATTGTATTGGAATTAATAGCTGCACAAAAACGTTTAATCTTCACTGTCACTTGAAACTGCTGAAATGGTCACCATGTTAAGATTTTTTGACCGAATATCTTATCATGTGTGATCAATATCAAATGATGCATGCATTTTATGATGCCTGACGTTACATACAACAATTTCAAGCCAGGAATCTCCTCTATGCTTTAATTTTGTTGTCACGCCAGAACAGCATTAACACTGGCAGAATCAGACATGCTGACTAAGCTCCATATAGTGAGCTTAGTCAGCATGTCAGGAACAGTGGGATGTTCTAGGTGCAATAACCTGTTCTGGGAGATGTGACAGAGTTTCTAGCTATGCCCCGGTGTAACAGTAAAAAGACCTGAGTAGTTCACAGAGGGGGAAACATAACTTACTTTTATACATTGATTAAATTCAGGGTAGCGGTATGGATTCTTAGCCGTGTAATGTCGGCCTGTCGGTCACTCCACCACTTTGGTTCAGACTGAAATATCTCAACATTTACTGGACAGAGTGCAATAAAATCCATGGTCCTCAGACAATGTATCATGACTATGGTGATCCTGAAACCTAGCCTAAATAGTGCCACCAGCAGGTTGACATTTGTGGTTCTGACTGAAATGTCTATTAGATGGGCTGCCATGAAATTTGGTTCAGACACCCTCAGGATGACCTGACTAGTGCCATCATCAGGTCAAAATTTAAATTTTTCCAATAATTTGGTTTATTACCAAATACCTGCAAAATATTCACATTCCTATCAGATTCAGTTGCACTTTGTGTTTAGTGCCAATTGGCAAATGTTAGCATGCTAACATGCTAAACTAATATGGTGATCATGGTAAACAGTATACCTACTAAACATCACCATGTTAGCATTGTTGTTGTGAGCATGCTGACGTTAGCATTTAGCTTACGTTAGCATTTACAGCCTCACAGAGCTGCTAGCATGCTGTAGACTGTTAGTCTTGTTGTTTTCATAAACTGCCAATGCAACCTGTGTTTGCACATGAATGACACATTGAATAGATATTTCCACAGACAGATTTGAATTCACAATTTGATATCCTACATGCAACAGACACATGTAAAGGCCACAGCATTTATAATGGCAACATTTCTGACCAAATCAGTTCATTTCAATGGAATTGCTGCGATCAGTGGATTTGCAGGTGAAGTAAATCTGAATGGAACTTTTGTGTAGATTTTGGAGAAATTTGACACTGAAATTTGGGCTGTTCAGTCTTGACGGTGCTGACCTTTGAGAGAATGGGGACAGCCATGCAACCAATTTTATGTAACGCTGCTCTGCAAAAGAGATGTGGCATGGTCGGCAGACAGGAGTGGATGGACCAATACATTCCTTTCCCTTCAATCAAAGTGATGAGCTTCCAGCACCACCTCTTTAGCCAAGAGCTGTTCTACTTTCTGGTTTGAGCAAGCACCAAGATGAAGTTATCAGGCTGTGGGAAAAGGGCCCAAAATAGGAACCCTGCTGCACAGGAGTGAGGCTGACAACTTGAAATGAAACCTGGTTTTTAGCGTATTTTGGTGGGGAAGATGAGCGTGGACATTTCGCCGGACTTTAAGTTGTCTTATGTAAGGGGGGATCTGCCTCTTTGGTCTCTGCACAGTGTGTCGGGTTGTTGTCTGCAGAGCTAGGCCCCTGATCAGAGGAACTGGGACCACAGGAGAGGCCAGAGAAACTGGAGCACCACTGATTGTCGGAGGAGGAGCGGCAATGGAAGAACGGGGGCTGGCTAAAAATAATGTATCTCCGAGGAGAATAAAAATACATACACACACACACACACGGAAAGGCAGAGGAGTATACAGCATACATATACAGGAGATGCACAGAACAACCAAGCACACAGTATTTTGGGTGATTAGACAGTTTTTGATGAGATAAAGCAACATAGAAAAGCAAAAAACTTTCCAAATTTATGTATTCCAGGCTCAGCTGCTCCTCTCATTGACTTTTTTTACTATTATAAAAATGCCTGCTGGAATGAAAACACCAGTCATAATTGAAATTACTGGTTAACCTCAAGCACTTATCCGCTAAAATGCAGGATTTCCGATCACATGATCCGTATTCTTCAACCAAATGAACACCAGACACTTTTTTTTCCAAATTGGAAATACAGAGGTTTTGGAATGACATCCTAAGAAAATCCAGACCTACACACAGTCATTCATGTGCTTCCTGTGACTGACAGAGAAAAATGTCAAGGGACCTGTTAGCTTCACACACACACACACACACACACACACACACACACACACACACACAATCCACCCACAAAAAGTGCCCAAAAACATTTTTCAGTCTTGTCTGTTGCCAGAGTTAGTGGCAAGAATTCAGGTCAGATAATATTTCTTCTAATCTGAATTCAGATATTTGAAAGCTGTCTTGCACAGCACTTGACAGTCTGTTCTGGAAAAAGGCAGTCAAAATGGTGTTAATATTAGAATGCATGTTAATACCTGTCTGTATTTACTGTTGGCATTGAAAAACGGGGGCTTACCTTCATGCTCTTGAGCCCAGACTCTCCCCAGCTCAGCCTGGAAGAGACAGATGAGGAGAACAGCACAAAGCCCCATGTCCAGCCGACTCTTCGCCCTCCTTCCCCAAGTCTTTTATCACTCCTCTCTTCTTCTTTTCCCCGTTTCCCCTCTCACTTTGCTGGAAGAACGGGGCGCCTCACTCCTCCACTCCCCCGCCTTTCGTCACTCTCCCTTCGCCTCTGCTCTCCCACACAACTGCTTTTTCCTCACCTCAGCCAAGGTTTACTGCTTTTCTTCCTCCTCTGCCTGTCTCTCTTCTCTGCTTTACGTCCTTGTTTGGCCCTCAGAGTAACTTCTGTGATGACGGATCCATGGCAGGAAAAGAGTTGACAAACAGCTGAAGTGTTGCAGAGTGAGGAGTTGTCTTTTCTCTTTGCTCTACCTTTGCTCCAATCTCATTATTTTCTACTCCTTGAAATAACTCTTCACTCCCCCCTCTGTCTGTTCATCTATCTCTCTGTCTGTCTCTTTCTATGTGTTTGTCTCTCTGTTTCTCTCTCAAACAGTGCTCTGGATTTTTGTAAGACTCCACAAAGAGGTAATATTTATGTATTTCTACATTTTTTTTCTTTCCTTCCAAACCAGTAAAAGGGGGTTGGAGTTGGGAGGAGCATGTCTCCCCCATGTGGAAGCATGATGAACCAAAACAAATGTGATATTGTTAAATGGTTGACATTTTGAGAAAAGTTTCCCCTGTGGTTTCTTTGTAGAAATATTACATGGATTAATGCAATTTGTAAGTTTTCTTTTTTTTTCTTTATTTCAACTGAACACAGGTTTACTAAGCACATGTTTTTCAGCTTTCCATAGCTGAGGATGATGTGAAAATGGAAAGATGCATTGCAAGGATTGTTTTAGTAGCTATTGGTGGTGTTGTTGGGTGGTCAGCAGAGGTGGAAGAAGCACTCAGATCTTTACCACAGTGTAGAAATACTCCTGTTACAAGTAAAAGTCCGGCATTTAAAATCTTACTTTAAAGTACAAAAGTATTAGCATCAAAATATATTCAAAGTACCAAAAGTAAAACTACTCATTATGCAGAATGGCCTGTTTCAATATATATTATATTGTTGGATTATAATTATTGATGCATTGATCACTTTAGTGTTGCAGCTGATAAAGGTTGGACTAATTTTAATTACTTTATATACTGCTGGGTAGCTTCATCTATAATGATACATCATAATTTATTATATTTTGTATCAGTAATCTGAATCTGCAAAGTAACTAGTATCTAATGTTGTCAAATGAATTTAGTGGAGTGAAAAGTACAGTATTGGCTTCCATAATGTAGTGGAGTATAAAGTATAAAGTAGCATACAATGGAAATACTCAAGTAAAGTAAAAGTACCTCAAAATTACACTTAAGTGCAGTACTAGAGTAAATGTACTTAATATTTTTAGAGCTCATTATAGAGTGTTATATAGAGTGTAGAATTATTTTTTTTTTAATTTATTTCAAATCTATGCTGATGAGTTGTTCCTGTTCATAAAATTAAATGAATTGGAGTATACCTGACCTCCCATTTGAAATGATGTGTTCATGTGGTGTAAGAATGATCCAGATACCAGCATATTTATGTTTAGTGACACTTTAGAAGTGATGCTTGATGGAAACTGGTTCTGACTGGATTTTGTTGTTTGACAAGAAGACAACTAGAGCCATACACGCCCCTCTTTATGACCTTGTCCTCATTGCAGTTTGGGTGGTGTTTCGAGGCTAGTGACGGGGGTTATCAAGCAGACCCTGTGCAGCCTTGGATGTGTGGAGTTTCCTGACACCTGTACTGTAATTAATATTTTCATTTAATTTCAACAGAGACTGACAGAGCGTTTCTCTATTAATCAAGTTGCATTTGTCATAAGTAGTGTGAATCACTTGACTGTATGGTGAACTGTTTTTTAAAGGCTCCTAAAACAGCTGGGCACTGTAGGTTTTAGCAAATGTTACTCAAATAGGAGTGAATAGTGCATTTGTTGGGGACTATTTTCAACTGTGGATTAATACACATTTGGTGCTTTATTGAGTATTTCCGGCAGCAGGACGGTGTGTGTGTTTATTGTAATAAAGGAACATGCCAGCGCATCAGTGTAACTCATTTATGTCTTTTTAATCATTTTTGGACAATAATGGAGCTCTGTAGCACAGAGGAATAAGCTATATCAGGCCTTGGCTACACAGACCTCACTTGTTAGTAAGATAAATTCATTGTTAGCTTTGGTCTTTTCACAGGATTTGTTGACAATAAGGAAGATACAAATCTCCCAGTGGGATGGGACGATGAAATATCAGTCAGCATGCATATTGAGTATTAAGAGTTACACCAAGCAACTATGAAATGTGTTGTGAACACCCCTGATGTATTTTTTCCTGATGTTATTTTCCATACCTTGACATTCTCTCTAGGTGTTAATCCTATGTGTATGTGGACAGGTCGGAGACAGGAGGACGTCATGTGGTGCTTTGTGGAGAAGAAACAGGCCTTGTCAAATTCTTGCCCAGCTGTTGAAGATGATAAAATGTGTCTCCACAGACTCTCTGGTGAGAAGATCTCAGCTTCATACTTGAATTCACTCTGTACCAGCATGCACACAAGATATCATGAAGCATGCATAAACCTAAATGCATAAATACACACAAAACAGGACAAAAGGATGCCTTTCGTTCTTTCTTTCATAAAGAAAATTTCTAAATGGTCTGCCTATTACTTTTTTAAGCTTTCTGTGTGTGTGTGTGTGTGTGTGTGTGCGTGCAAGTGTTGTTTTCCCTCATGTGCCTTGTCTTCTTTCTCATGAGGTCCTCCAACCCCTACCACCACATAGGCTGTTTAATATAACCCACAGGAGCGTTTACTAAATTAGCACCCCCTACCGGTGGCAGAAGATATGACTCCAAAAACGACATATACAGGTGCACTGGACCTTCGTTGTCATGGTAACAATAATAAACACATGGTTAACGTTGTGAAGCGGTCGCAGTTTGGTTAGGTTTAGGCACCAAAACTACTTGGTTAGGTTTAGGAAAAGATCATGGTTTGGGTTAAAACAACTGTGTTAGTAAGTTAAGTTATGTGACGTCAACCTTGACTTAATAATCAGTGGTCTCCTGGGTGAAAGTCCTGTGTTGTTTGACCCATCCACCCACCCCGACCTCTTCCCTATGCTGACTTTGTCGCTCTTTATACCACCTCGCAGGACATCCACCTTTGCTTCCGTCATAATTACTTTTTTTTAAAAATCAAGTCCATTTTTTAAAGTCTTATTCTGAAATACTGAATATAAAAATGTGTTACTGAAAACATCAATTCAAACAGTGAATTTGTACTGAGCAGTTTGACATAGCATGTATATAGCAATTAAATGTCTGAGTTTTAATTAAGTTTAAATGAAGGAGCTGGCTGACTGTATAGTGAATCTGAATGAAGAAAACTACCATTGAATAAGCAAAAAAACAAAAACAAATCTGAAATCGCTACCAAAAGGTAACGTCAGCTTAATTCAATAAATCAAATTGAAAAGTTACAATATTATTTCATCTCCTGATTCTTGAGTTGTCAAATGAGTTTAGCTTTATGTTTGCAGACTTGACAAATATGGTAAATGAGTGCATTTGTGGTCAATGGAAAAAGCTGTTTGAGGGAGATGCTGGGTCTGATTGGACATAATCCAACACACACCGGCTGAGCCGTCCACTGAGCAGAACTCTGTGTCTTGTGATTCCTCATAAACTTACATCATGTTTGTTTTCTACATTTTAATACACAAACACAATGACTTCAGAGCGGTGAGCGAAGTCCCGTAAAATTGTTCCAAATGACTAGACTTTTCCCGCCCCCTACTTTCCAGACTATTTAGTTTGCCAATTGATGTGAGAAGCTCATTAAAAGTACATTCACTGATTCTGTTACAACATCCAAAAGCCAAAATTTCAGAATTTCCTCCTGACTCACTATTGATGTTTTGAAACTCAGCTGTGAACTGGGTGGAAAATCAGTTGTGTGCTGACAGGATGTTTTGGGATTTAGGGCCACTATTGGGCGCTGTCACAAACTTGGGGTGTAGATCTATCTTCAAAACAGTGAGAAGCTTTAATGGTTTTAATTTAAACCAGATTTTTCTGTCTGAACACTTGGATGCATTTAGACGTTAATAGGCAAGGTAATACATTGGGGAAAAACAACTTTTTTTAGCTAAAGGAAAGAGAATTAATTAGTTATTCTTATTATATGTGATATTTTCACATGAGTTCTTAATAACCAGGAGTTTGTGTCAGCATGTCTATGAGTAACAGAGTGTTAAAAACCAGTTAAAAGCCCCTGTATAGTCTATCCCAAAACAAACACTGACTTGGACAGCGGACACAATTCTGTTTACACTGGGTGTCTGCAAAGGCAGACGCGTACAGTCATTTCATAAATTCATATATTGTGGGCTGCAAACGGATGTCACACAAGACGTCAGAGCGAACCCTTGTGGCTTTCCCTGATATAAACAGTATCCAGAATAGACTAGCATCCCATGTTTTTGAACACCTATGGGTGGTTTTGGAGCCATGTGTTAGACAGTGCTCCCCACCACCATCATCAAAACACCAAGAGTAGAGTCCAGTAGAGTTCAGAGACGTATGCAAAAGAGCACAGACGCTGTTCTGGAGGCCTTAATCAAACAATTCCTGTTGGTTGGTCCTAATATGTCCCCCATATGTTGCTAGAACCAGCCCCTGATGAAGTGGGTCTGGAAATCACCATTGCTGATTCATACGTAGAACTGGGATGTCATTTGGAAAAATAAGGTCAGCTGAAATCAAAGATAGGGAGAATGCTAATTCTCTAGGGGCTGGACTGCCAAAAGGCCACATAACAAACATCCAGGACAGCTACAAGTACCAGGGAGTTCCCTAGTTGCATAGGAATCATGATGAGAGGGCAAGAAAGGCAGATGGGGATAAAAAACAAAAAAAGAGGAAAAGCGTTCCCCTATTCCCTCCCAAAAAAGTGTGTTTTCTACTCAGATCTTGTATATTTGACAGACTGCTTTTCTTGTATAATATTTGTTGTGATCCTTAAAATCCATATTTTTTAAGATCCATAATGAGGAATGGGCTGATTAGTGACTACTGGCCACCAGTGACCCTTGCTCCAAATTCTCCCCTTGCCCTCTTCTTCTTTTTTTTTTTATAACCTGGCACAAAGAAGACACAGGGCTGTTTCCCATTAGAGAGGGAGTCACACTCCTCTGTCTTGTTCCAACTAGAAACAGCTAATCGAGAACAGTATTTAAATCTTACAAGAAATGCAGTTCAAACATCTGAAGACAGGTTTGGTTTATTTGAGGTTATATTTAATAATGACGTAAGTGCATTTATTTTGTCTGTGGACCCAAAACAATGAGCAAATTTTCATTATTAATTTTAGCACCATAAGTTGTCAAAATGTGTCTTTAAAGGATTACTGCCACCGTCTCTTAATAACCATAAAGGACAGATGTAGAGTTGGTTATGTGTCAGTGAGGCAGGCTTATTACCATTATTGGAAACTGACAAGCCATTATGTGTAGTGGTTGCCTGGTGAATGTCTAGGCTGGGTACACGATGTACTCATTCAGTCCAAAATGAATCAAATTCAAGACCTTTGTTGTAAGTCATCCCTTTACTTTTGTAACCGTTTTCTGCCTTAAAATGCTGCATAGAAACAGTTTTACCATGTTTTTTTAAACGAAGAAAGCTCTTGCCAAATCTTTAGATCTCTAAAGCAGCAATGACTAATTTACAAAGAACCTGACAATGAACGTAGGTGTCATTAACTTTACCTGAGTCAACATCTGTCTCACCAACAATAAAGATACCTCACTTTTAAGACAATACACAGTTAATGACTAGAGAAGACATTACTTCATCATTCCAGACAGATGGGATATGGGAGCTCAACTTTGTTCACAGTTGCATTGACTGTGAGGACAAAAGTAACCAAGAGAAGTAGTCCAGTTGTCGGTAAACTATAAGTCTTAAAGGTTTATAAATGCAGTACATGATTTCGTCATGTTTTTCTGCTTTATACAGAAAATGGTAATGATGGGAACACAAGGTGAGGGACATATGGGGACATATCATGGATTGTTTTGGTAACTCGATTCAGCATTTATATAGGCAGCATATGAACAATTTATAAAGGGTTTATAACACAATATAATGTAGTTATAAACATATCTAAGCACATTTTTAAGTCTGTATTAATGTATTTGTTAATAACTATTACTCATTAGATGTAGCATCCATAACTGGTGTATGAACAGTTAATGATGATTGATAACATAATTGTAATAACAATACGTCTTCATGAGTCTATTGACAGCTTTAAACCCACATGCGAATGATTTGTACATGTATACAAGCAGTTAACAAATAATAATTAAAGAAAATGTTGTGTCAGGTGTGTAATCTAATGTCATGATTACAGCAATGTTATATGTGTTATTAAGGAGTTATTAACTTATATACATACAGCTATTGATACTTCATAGGAGTCATAATGGTTGACAAATACATTAATAAATACTGAAATATCTACTTACAAATACATTATAGTGTGTTATAAACCATTTATTAGATGTTCATATGGTGCTCATACATGCTAACTGTGGGGTAAAATGAAGTGTAACTGTTTGGCTATAAAATATAAATAAGGCAATCAAGGGTAATCAAAAACAAAATATATAATTGCATGTATAATTCCCTTTGTGGCACTTTGAGACAGGACCACTTTTGTTTTGGCAAGCTTTACATCACTTTAAAGTAAAATGTAAGTTGTCAGATTTTTAGAGTATAATATTCAACTCCAATGGCAAAGTTTTGTTTGTGTTAACATTTACTTTCTTCATTTCACCCCTCACTTCACTTCATGGGGAGTGATATAAAACATCAGCCGTGTCTGTGGAAGGTGTAGACTGTCTGCCCACTAACACTGACAAATAGCTCTGAGGCAATTCTAGCACCTCGTTTAAAATGTGACTCCAATTTAGAGTTAAGGCCGGAAGTAAACGTTAATATACTGTGTACTTGCACTTTGGACATTCACATTGCCAGGTGTATTAAGGGGCCAGTATACTCCGCCAGTATACTCCGTCAGTATACTCCGTGTTGGATGGTTGTAATGCACTTATATACAGTGATTCAAATGGTAAAACTCACCAGAACAGCTTTGGAAACCCCATCCCCCACACCTTGCAGACTTCAGATTGGAGTGTCTGTGTCCGAACATTTCTGTAACTTTACCAAACTGACGATGCATCATTCACACCCAGGGTGCAAAAATAACTTTTTTCTCCACCGGCCAAATGGCTACTGAGATTTTACCAGCGACTCAATAGATTACCATTGTTTTTTTGGCTGGTGAGTGAAGCAAATCTACCAGGTGTATATTTTAGCAGCATTTGGCTGGTGGTGGGTGCTAATTTTGTGCCCTGTTCACACCCACTTCATGGTGTGATTTGGCAGCTGTAAGTGGGTGAGAAAGATCAACTTTAAACACTTGATTTCCAACGTGGATGGACAGCACGTTATAAGAACTAGTTCTGATCGAGTATACCCCCCGGCCCTTACAGGGCTGCAGCCAGACACAAGGTAATGTGTTGGTGACACCAGCGAATCACCAACACTGAGCAGCTCTCATGTTTGTTAAATGCATTGTCCATCGTAGCTCCTGTGCTAATGTTTTAAAATGGATATCGGCGTGACTCTGTGGCCACCACTCTCTAGTGAAATGTTTCGATAACTAATGGATGGATTGCCATGAAATTTGGTAGAGGCATTCATGCCCCTCTGGATGAATTGTAATAACTTTGAAGATCCCCTGACTTTTCATGTAGCGCCATTATTGGGTCAAATTTTCAATTTATCTGTTAAGGATTATTATGACTAAATACATATACCTGCAAAACTAATGTCATTCCCATCAGCCTCAGTTGTACTTTGTGTTTAGTACTAATTAGCTAATTTTAGCATGCTAACACGCTAAACTAAGTCACGGAAACATTAGCATGTTAACATTGTCATAGTGAGCATGTTAGCATGATAATGACTAACATCTTTACATTTACCTCAACTTGAATCCCTCACAATTTAGTTTTCTTTACAATAAGCATTACAGCCCCACAGAGCTGCTAGCATGGCATCTTAGCCTTCTTTTAATATTTAAAGCATCAAGAATTGTGTTTTTGACCATTTGTGGGCAGTGGAACAAACTTAAACACAACACTGACATATTGCCATCTTATAAAGTTGTTATGATGAACTTGTTAGCAAACAGCCACTGTACACATCCAGCTGTACACATCCAGACATGGAGCAACAGTATGATTCATTTGGAGTCGTGTTTTTGGCCACCTAATGAATGTCAGTCCAATATTCACTCTCCCTTTGGCTCTGTATATTATTGTATACTAGTATACTGGGCCCTCAATGCTCTTGACTCTACAGCTGGGTATCTCTGTATCTCCCCATAAACTGTAAAGCTTTGTATTTTACCTCTGTCACCACAGACGAACATCCCCAAATTAACTCTGAGAAACCAAACTCCACAATGATTTCCATTAGTTACACATCTACTCTGCTTTCAGTGTGCATCAACAGAGTTCCCCCTCCTTCAGTAAAACTTACTGGCACATAACTGAAGAACACATAGTTAAATCAACGTAACACTACTTGCTTATAATCCCTTTGTCCTCCCCTTTCTAAAATGATTCATAGCTTCATAACTTGAGAACCTGGTGTCTTCTAGCTAAAAAATAAAACCCTAGACTGTGCTTTTTTAGCAAAGTAATACTGAAACTATATATTGAATTCTGAAGAAACTACATTTACCTCATTGTTCTCCAGTTCCCGGAATACACATTCACTGTGTGACTCATTCCCAGTTGTCCATCCATTCCTGCACTGAACATGTTTTTATTTTTATTTATTTATTTTTGGTGGTGGGAAGGCAGACTCCTCATGCCCTCCACCATTCAGAGCTCCCTATGGGGGGTCAAGGTCCATTACAATGGACAAACATCACCCTGCCCTTTGTTTTTGTTAGTCCCTAATTGCAAGACCCACCGCAATGTTGATTGTGACAGTGAGCACATTCATTACGAACGTCATTAGCAGAGTCATTAACACTGGGGGGGGCATGTTAAGGAGTGTTTGGAGACAGTTATCTGCTTTTGGCATTGGGTAAATAAAAGGGGGGATATCTTGCTGTAAGTACGGATGTAGAACAAGAATCCGTGTTTGGAGGAGTGTGATAAAGAAAGGGAGTGGGAGCTGTAGTTTGCGTGGTAATTGTTAGGCTGCAAAACACTGCTGGAAAAAAAATCCAAAACGCCTCATTAAGAAGGGCAGAGTAACCATCTTCAAATTTTCAGCTTATAAGTTACAAAACATTGGCTAAGTTGCCAAATATTTTCAGTCTGACTGAAACACATAAATCTCAGTGACTCAAACAAGTTACATTTAAAATAAATAAATGTTTTTGACCACTTTTTTTTTTGCATCATATTTTCCATTATTTCATTAATACATCCTTTACAGTACCACTAAGTCCCCAATACACATGAATCAGAATAATTAAACTGTTCAGATGGTCGCATAATCACAATACAATACTTACCATTGTGTCTACCAATGGACTGCCATTTATGTTATTAGTCTGTGTTGGCCTGTTTTGTTAAGGACTTAACTACCTGGAGCTGAGATATCTACCTAACCAATCTGCGCTGTCTGCCACTAAGAATATGTAAATTACTAACAATTATCCAGGCATCTACTGTAAGTCTGAGTGAAAATACTGAATCCTAATGTTGGGTAAAGCTATTCAGACAGGTTAACACAGAAGTTATGATTACTGACAATACAGTTCCTCTACATTATATAGTCTTAGTAGGATCATAAGACTCATCACCTCTCATTCTTCGCAAAGCAAATTAACATCTCCAGTGTGATCACAATTACTTGATAAAGACCATTGAGCAAGGTCTAATGGTAGCCTGGAGGCTTGTGATCCCACCTGAATGTGACGAAGTGTAGTGTAGTGCTTACAGAGCCTTGGAGTGCCCATAGCCTGGCAACTCCTAACCTGATAGTACAGAATGGCTCTGCCTGAAGGCCATCTCCTGGCAAGTCTGGTTGTGGCCTTCAGACAGAGCCATTCTGTCAGAGGAGAGATGCTTTGGAAATGGCTGATGACAATGGGTCATTTTGACAAAAACTGGATAATTTTGTGAGAAACCGATGTCCTCAACCAACCAATGATTTTAGCAGTGAGAAGCTGTTGCTGGGACAGGGCAGATTTTCTGTCGATCAGAGTTGATGAGACCACTGCGATGACATATTAGGCTGCATTCAGACCAAATCAGGCGTTGTGGCCATTAGTGCAGGGTTGTGCGGCAATGTGGGAGTGTCACATACTAATCAGCAATCCCAGCTTGAAGAGTGATACAAGCCAAGCGACTGCACTGCGATTAACGTCTGTGGCAGGGAACAGCTCATGTACAGTCATCACGTCTCTAATCGATCAGTCTCTCTTCCATCTTCACAGTTGCTCAGTAAACAGTGGAATGTGCAGTAAACAGCGAATGCTACAATGCTGCTGGTAAACAAAGTTCTTCTTCAGCTGGTAGTCTCCGTTCTGATCGCCGGCGTGATTGGCCACTGCAGCGTGACATCAGTTGCGTTTCTCCAAAAGTTTATTCTGTTTTAACTTTTCGCCGCAGGGCCGCTGCGTCTTCACCGCTGCAGCCTAAACGCACTACCCTCATTCAAACGAATGGGAGAACGCCAGATTTAGTCTTAATACTGCCTTAGGGGTGCTAATGTAGAGGGCTCCAGCAAGAAACACGGGGTTGGAACTTGGCTCAACTTTTCTGGCAATGCTCTGCGTTTAATAGTCACATACATTAAAATGCATATTCCTGGTAGATTTCTTTATAATGCCAGGATGTTATGATTGCCCCTGTGATAACTCTCCAGACTAAAATCCTGTAAAATCCTGTCTCATAGTATTATAAACTTCTGTGCTGCGTTTTGGTGTCTGATAAGCCTTCAGAATCATGGATGTATTACTCAAACCAGCCAGGCAGTCCTGATTTGTTTTCAGTCTCCTCACCGGTATCTTACCGCCCACTTACTCTTTTCGGCTAAAAGCACAGCTGTGAAGGATGCAGTAAATTACATCTGCTTGATGTGAGAAAAAGGTGAATGATATATGAAATTCAGACATGAAGAAGGTTATACACATTATAAAAGAAACCCCTCATGCATGAAACATGTCACTGTCAGCCTTGCAAGCTGAGAAACGACTTTCACTTTTACTCCATGATAATGTGTCTGAATCATTTCTCCAAAACAGTATGTTCTTTTTTTCTGTTTCTTTGGCTTATTTTCAAATATACTGATGGCATATTACCAAACCTTTCACGTCAAACAGTCACCACATTTTGAGATGCTAAATCTGAAATGTGAAATTATTACAGTTTTTTTCACTACAGTGGATTAAATTAAGTGAGTTAGTCCTTTTTGGCAGCTAAAAAGAAACCAGAAATTGTTGAAAAAAATGTGCAAAAATGAATCTGTTTGTTTCCCTGGAGCAACTTGTCTCCCCTCCACTCACTCCCCTTCTCCCCCCGAGAACTAATGGCTGATGGTAATTACATTTAATGAGATCATGGGGTCGTCTGCAGGGTGCACTTCTGCAAATTGCTCTCAGCGTGGGGTCTAAAGTGGGATAGGGTAGGGGGCAGCGGGGCAATCGAGGTCGGGGCCATGAGTGTTTGCCCAGTGTTTGGGGGCCTGGACCCACAGTGGCTTTACCTGTCACTCAGTGAGTAGTGAAACATGTCATGCATTTGTCTGCCTTTGTCCTCCTCATTTGTTTGTCTGGCAGAGATAACCACTCAGAGGTGGTGCTTGACTTGGCTCTATTGTGTGAAGCTGTTGTCAGCCCATCACGTCCATCCATCCCCTCCCGGCCCCATCTCCCCTCTTTCCCTTCTTTCTCCCTGCTCCACGACTGGTCATTTTGCCACTATTTTCTGGCTGCGGGGGGTGGCCCGGGCAATTTAGTTAATCCATTAACAACTAATTGTCTCCTCCTACCCTGCTGCTTGGACAAACAGCCTGGTGGGGGGAAGTCAAGCCCTGGTGACTTATAAAAGTCATGCTGGAAGAGGAGGCAGCCACTGTCACTGCATGGATCCCTGCAGTCCTAACTTGTTGCACATTTACTGGGACTTTTAAGCTTTGGATTTTTATTTGGTGTGGAGTCATACACAAGTGACTCATCTTTTCTTTCTCTTTGAGTCACCCTGAGTTGAGTTAATCATTTTCAGTCTGTCTTGCTCTTAGTTTTATTAATTTGTTTTTTGCGGTCGGTGGAAATGTTGGGAAATCTGTGGATGCTCTGCCTGTGTCTCAGCTTCTCCTGGGCCGAAGCTCGTATATGGGCCTGGATGCTCAACATGCCTCACAGCCCTCCCAAAGAAGGAGCAAAGGCACTTAGAGAAAACGCTTTCGTAGCCAAAGCAACCACAGTAAGATATTACTGGATACTGTTCATGAATTAATTCAGGGCTAAAAGACAGTTATATGTTTGTGTAGTAAGATATTTATTCTTAGGCTTGGAAATTTTGTGTTTAGAGAAAACCATTATACCCTGAATCAGTGTCACTTTTCCCTATTAATGTGAAAAATGTGCTTTTAATGTTTTACGTAACTCCAAGTCCAGGTTTTTTAGGAACAATATAAGACTTACATTTGGGCCAAGTTTTAACGAAAGTCTTAAAAGATTGAACATTTCCCCCGCTTTTCTTCCAGGCTGTGTGCGACCATGACAGGGCCTGTGGACGGGGTTTCTCCTGTGATCGACACTTTGGTCTTTGTGTCCCGCTACGAGGGGAGGGCCACTACTGTCGGAGGGATGCCCAGTGTGTGCGCGGACTCAGCTGCATGTTTGGGAAGTGCCACCGCAGCATCCCCAATGGACAAGAGGGTAAGAGTGCGGCAGCAAGCACATTAAAACTCTATTTATTTTAAACAAAGTAAAAGGAGTGAAGAGAGTCAACACGACCGGACCTGAAATAACCGGTGTTTCCTTCATCCAGGTGCCAGATGTAAAGTTGACAGGGATTGTGGGGCATCCATGTGCTGTGCTCGACACCACGGTGAACAGGTGTGCAAGAGACGTCTAATCCGTGGTGAGAGCTGCTATGTTCCTGATGGTGGCCTGGCATTCAGCATAAACCAGATTTGTCCATGTGATGAGGGGCTACTGTGTCGTGAAAACAGTGTATCACACCAGAAAGAGTAAGTACAAAAAAACAAGTTTTCATCTAAAATGCTTTACTCAAATTACCACAAGCCAAGGCTGGAGGACCAACCAACCAAAGTGCCCAGATCCCCAAGGGCCCCAAAAGCCCCAGGGTCACCGTTTGTCAAATGGTTGTACAGCATTTGATTAATTGCAGATTTGTTAGGCAATTCACACTGCTTACGTACAATATCAAGTAAAGCAAGTCCTGCATTATTGGAACCCTGTCTTATTGAGGGGCCCTGCATCAAAGGGTAGTTTTCAAATCCATACTACATACTAAATATTTGCTTTGAGTATGTAGAGTGTTCATACTGGCAAAGTGAGAGAGAACAGTCCTCACCATGCATACTTAAAAACCCTTGATTTTTAGAGTGTGCTCTTGTTGTACACTATTGTCCCTCAATGTAGTGCATAACGAAAATGGAGGAGCTACCCACAGCTGGAAAAAATTAAAACAAATTATGGATGTTGGTAAAACAGCTCCAGGGAGAGCTCAGAAAGCCAAAAATAGCAATTAAATCCTTGGAAAAACATTTTGATGTCCATTTGTGAAATTTAATTGGCAGTGGCATTCCAAAGTCACAGTTTTATTTGACATGCATTGGCACATGGATTTTACCATTTCCTGTTTGTATAAAACAGTTAACTATGTTGATTTTTTATGCTAACAAACTTGATGGGGTGAGAGGTAATCAGATGTCCAATGGCCATTGTTCTGTTTAATCAAACTAAACTAACTGACACACAGAAAACTTGGTTGGTTTCTGGTTCTCTGTGTGCACGTGACAGTACCTTGGAGGTACATACACAAGGCATGAAGAGTGTGAGGTGCAAACAAAGTTTTGCCAAAGGCTCCCTGACAAGTTAATCTTGCTGTAAAACAAATAGATTGATATGACATTTATTAGTTTGCGTAATTTGTCGTCTATGCAAGTGTTGCGTAAGCATTAAAATCTTTTCCTTTCATCCAACATGACAAAGGAGTAGTACTTGTAATAACTCTCAGGAACATGTTTTTAAAATATGCTTCAAAATGTTTTATGTATTTGGTAGTTTTGAGAATAAATGGCGTGATTCACATGGCCTAACCTCAGTTTGTTTGTGTTTAAGGAGAGATTTTATCTACCAACCAGAACGAACAAGTTGGACCTGCCAAGTGCCCAGACCTTGATGCCAGCCTCAACATTAGAGCTATTTATTATGTAAATATGTTGTATATGATTGTATATAATAAAAAAAACTATGTATTTCCAAATATTTTGTATTACTACATGTTCTTATTAGAGTCTTACAGCAAGGATGTTTGTTTTAATTTTATTTCATTTTGTAAATCTTGACAAAAGCACTACTGCATGTAGCTGGGCTCAATAATGCCCTTATGTCTCCTACAGTATCTTCCTTGTGCATTTAGTTTGATTACAACAATAAATGTCTATTCCCCTTCGATTTAAAGAATAAAAAGAAATCTTTTCCAAAAGCAATGATTCTGCCAAGATCATTCCTTATCAATAATAAATACACATAAGCAAGAAAGTGTATAGAATAAAAGGTTTTGCTGCTCTCTTGTGGTCAACATACAGGGGATGTTGCATATGTTTGTAGTGATGATACACACAGTAAACTCAAATATATATATATATATATATATATATATATTTTTTTTTTTTTACATACATAAAAGATTTTTATTGGAGTATGAAAGAAGGCTAAACTTCCCTTTATGCTAAAAACTTCCTTTAATTATTCTACACATAAAACATAAAGTTCAGTTTGTCCTAAAAATTTGAGCTGCGGTTGGAGGAAAAAAAAGATTTCGAAAATAAAGTCGTAAGAAAGATTTAGTGTTGTCAAGTCATGATTTTAAGATAAAAGTAATAATATCATGAGAATTAAGTAATAATTTAAAGAATATTATGAGAAAAAAGTCATAATATTGCTTTTCTCCCCAAGAATAGCTTTACTACTCTATCATAACATTTGGCTAAAAATATTTGGCCACACACAGTATGTTTGGAACATATTAACCATACAAACAATGGAGAAGTGAATTACGCTGCAGGAGTGATACTTCTGTCATCAGAACCCATTGGTTGCAGAAGCTGACTATGGCCTCATGTTTTGCATGAAGAAGCAACAACAAACCTTTTACAGACACCTTTCAAGTTTAGATGCAGTAAATGTTTCATACTCAAAAGATAGATTTTGGGTGCAGTATCACTTTAAAGTGGACCATACAGACACATGAACACAGACTCTGTCTCCCTCTGAGCACACTGAGCACGTTTCTTGGATCGCAGGCCGCCGTTACATAACATGGTGGAATCTTGCGGCTCCTGATTGTTAGCACCACCAGACGCTGTAACGCTAGCTGTCCCCTGGCCCGTTCTTAGATTGGTATCTTCCTCGGACTATCCCATACAAATTCCCCTGTAGCTCCATTCAGATGCTAATCGTCTGCAGTTTGCCCCTTCAATTGCTGGGTGACTTGAATTGTTCTGTGAAGGACATTAGTGTCTAACCTCTTTGCTATCGTCTTACAGCTCTCATCATTAAGTCTTTGCAAGGAGGTATTTGTTCTTGTGAACAGAACTGCGTGTTAAAAGCAAGAAAGATTTCAAACTTTATTGGCGCATTGATGGCATATCTAGCTTTGCTGATTTTGACACGCTGCTGTGCCTTTCCCTTGAGCAACTTCAGTTTTCCAGCCATTTTAATTTGATTTAGAACGGAAAAAATATGACAAACTGTCAGCTGAAGAGACATCAGAAATAATGCACACTCATGACCTCAAAACTTAAGCTACTGTGGCTTTAGGCAGCATGATGTAAACCAATAAAAATGATGTAAACAGGCCAATGAGAACACACGTTTCACGAAAGGCTGGCGAGACAAAAGCGATATCTAATAGCACAAGACTGAGAAACCTTATATTACTGAATGCTGCAAAACACAGGCCTATCATCTCCACTTAAGAACACAGGTTACTAGTGTGTGCCTGCTCTTATCTGAGCTACCATCACATTTTGAAGGTATCCATACATGTCTGTTTGCACTATTTAGCTTCTTAAATGGTATTCTGTTCCTGAACATTTTGGCCAATAGGACAAAGAGAAGGAACAAGGCTGACTGTGTCTCTGTCTACGTCAGGTTCAGTCCTCAAAATGTGGCTGTGACATGCCCAAATATGCTGTTAACACCTTTCACATGTGTCTCCTGTAAAAGAGATATTGTATTTCAAGAGATTTATCGGTTAAAAGAATTACTCGACATTTTGGGAAATCTGAGAGTTGGATGAGAAGGCTGATACCACTCTCATGTCTGTCTGTTTTATATAAGGGTTCAGCCAGCAGCCGGTTAGCTTAGCATAGCTTAAAGACTGGAAACAGAGGGAAACAGGTAATCAAAAGCCACTTACCTCCACCTCTAAAGCTCACCAATTAACACATTAAATCTCGTTTGTTGAAATCTTACAAAAACTGGAAAAAAAATGACTTCTTGTTTTACGTGAGGTTATGTGCCGGAAAAGGAAGTTGGTACTCCCAGCCAAGAAATTGTCTAGCACATAACCCCCCGTAAAATGATGAATTGTTGTTTTTATATACTAAAAAAAACAAGATATAACATGTTAATAAGTGAGCTTTTGAGGTGCTGGTAGGTGGATTTTGTTAACTTTGGACAGAGCGGTGTTAGCTGTTTACCCCTGTTTCCAGTCTGCTGGCTGTAGCTTCGTATTTAACGTACAGGTATGAGAGGTATCAATCTCCACATTTAACTCCCCACCAGCAACCCAATAAGGATATTTCCTAAAATGTCAAACTTCTGTATTAAATAAAGGATAAGAAATGGCGCTAAAATCTATGACTATTCCAATTCCTACAGTATTTTGACACTGGTCAGGGATGAAAGAACAAAATGCAATTTTAGGAAAATGGGACACATTTGGTAAAATAGAATATGATAAACTGTAACAGGGTGAAAAGAAACTACAGTCTTTTTCCTAGCAAAGTGTGAGTCTGTGAGCTCGATAATGAGCTTGAAGTTATAGAAACCTTTGTCTCGTCTTCCTCTGCCACAATAATAATGCTAATTGTATATGAAATGCATTAAGTGCCCTCTAACAAGTCATCATTGCTTGGTATTCACCTTATAAAATTGACAACTTTCCTGTGTGCCCATCTCTAGAAAAGTTGACTTAAGCACCCTGAGTGCTAATCCCGTGAGACGCTGGTCATTTGAAAGTCAATGTCCGAGCAGCACAGAGAGCTTTTGTGAGCAGCCCCACAATAGAGCTCTTAAACCAATCCTGCCAGGGGGAAAAGTGGAGACAGGAGAATGGGGGGAAAGATGATTACCCTCACCTGTGACAGTATAAAATTCCTCCTCAAGTTGTCGGGATGTTAGCTGTAGAGTCCCTGGTGCTGGTAACCTGTTGAAGAGCCATGAGGATCCTCTGACATCAGACGATTCAAAGGTGTTTTTTCCCTACAGGTGAGCTTTTTTATGACATATTTACATCAGTATATATTATCCTAAAATATTCTCTCATTGCTAAAGTTGACTTCTTAAATCTCTCTGCAGCATCGCAGTATGGCTTCTGTCAGTGCATTATTAATGCTTTTGCCAGTTGCATGGACATGCTCTCCCCAAAAAGCAGGTAACATCACTATGGTACAAAGAGTAGTTGGTACTTTTATAGTTGTGTTATATTACCTTCACAAAACACAGATTCTCCTGCAGATCCCACATTCATTGTCAGGTTCATTGAGAGTTTGACTAATGCAAGATGTAATTCTTACAACAGAACCTCAATTCAGATAAGAAAAAACTTCACAAAAAAATCTTTAACTTACAAGGGAAAAAACTTGAATGGAATGACATGTAGGAGACGTCTATATACAGAGTAGACAGAAGAAGCGGTAGAAAAATTACAATACGGAGGAACAGAATGACAATATGAAGTAAATAAAGTACGTAAGATAAGTGTAATAAGTTACGTCAGTTTCAGGCAAAATGTAAAAGTGTTTTGAGTGAAGACACTACATCATTTGTAAAGTTTGTGTCTTATTTCAGACTACGTTATGGTGTCATGTTTTCCCAACGCCATCATTGCCAACGTCCCAGAGTGTCCTTACGGCTGGGAGATTGACCAGCTGTCCCTGGGTGGAGTCTGTTACTCTGGAATACACAGCCCAGGCTACTACCGCTTCATCATCTCAGACCTAACTCCCAAAAACCACTCGTACTGCGGCACACAGTCTGAGGTGAGACACCAAGCAGGTGTTAGAGTGCCGGGTCACAATAACTGCAGTATTTTGATTTATTTTATTTTAGAGGTTTTGACACATCTAACCACTCAGGTGAATGGAATTTAGTTTGTGGTGTCTTTCCAGAAACACTATCCCTGTTTATTTATATAGCACATTTCATGAAAGATAAGCTCAATACGTTGTTCATTTAAATGCATACAGGAAGTCATTTTGAAAATAAATAAGAAATAAAATACAGTACACCAGTGAAGAGAAAAAAATACAAGAACAAGAAAACAAACAAACAAAAAAATACAAAGAAACATCCACAAGACGTTATAAAAACTTTCCTTCACCCACCAGACATAAACCACTGACACAGTAATTGATCTTAAGTCTGAGAAATCTTTTCATGACCTTTGAATGTGGATGCAGCTGTGATAGATCTCAGAGGAGCCCCAGTTTATGCCTCTCATATATTACCATTACATCTGAGTCACAGAGCTAAGCATCCATTTATTTGCGGAAACATCGAAAGCCTCTTCTAACCATCAGGTTGAAAAAAAAACATTACTTCTGCTGCATGACAAATAATATTTCCCAAGTTGCATCTACAGCATATTTCCTGTCCAGATAGCCGGAAATGACATATGTCCCTGCTTGTTTTGTACGACACATCATGTTATTTTGTACGAAAATATAGAACAATACAAACCAACATCAATACAGACAAATGTGACTAATATCACTTTCATTTTGGTTCACACAGAACAAGTTGAGCACGGACATATGTCATTTCCAGCTACCAAACAAAACATCTTGCAAACAGAATCTTTTTAGACAAGTCTGACGGTTCTGGAAATACCTTCAGAGTAGCAGTAAGTTTCTGTGTTTTTATTGTTTAGTAAAATGGATGCTTAGCTCTGAGAATCGTACGTAATGGTAGAACATGAAAGGCACAGACTGGGGCTAGGATCAAAGTAACCAAACAAAGTAATTAACAGCTCTGGATCTAATTAGAAAACCACCACATGATGACCTGAGAGCTCTAACTAACACAGCCAGTGAACAGGTCGGTAACTTAGAACAAGCTGCCAACAGTTTTCATAGGGACTGTTTTTTTTGGTAAAAGTAGTTCCAATGAAAGCTGATCACAGTGAAGATATCTGCAAACCTGGGCACGTAAAACCAAAACTATCTGTGTGGGTTTAAATGCTACTAGCGGTGAGTAAGTTGTAATTTGGGTGTACCGGCCCTTTAAGACATTCAACCATTTAGTTAAAATATTATTATGAAAAAAGTATTTTATTCACATTCCTTCTGATCTCTGTTGTTCTCCACAGTACATGCCCGGCAAAGACCCCAAGTACATCTTCTATAACTCCATCGTGTCCAATGATACTTCGCTCACAGTCAGAAACCAGCCGGTCAACTACACCTTCAGCTGCGTGTACCGAGCAGCCTACCTGGTAAATAACGCTGTCTTCAGCCAAAGGTAAGCATCGATCCAGGACACGAGGCGACCGCAGTCACTGTGTGGAAGACATGTGCATTCTAACCCAATGACTTGCAGTGTTTTTACTAAACCTTCTGCTTTTTCCAGAGTGGCTACAGTTTATGTCAACAACGGGAGTTTAGGCACTTTTAGATCACAGTTGTCTATGAATGTGTTCACGGTGAGTAGCCACTCACAGATTCAGTTTCTCCAGTGGAAGCCTTTTGCAACATGTTTAATGCGATCATGCTATTTTTAAATGTGTATTTTAATAAAGCTGTCTGGATAAATAAAGGTATAATTAAAAGTTATTCGCTGTTTGAGTACATCTTGTTACGGTCAAAAAAACAAAGTGTCAGGCACGGTCAGATGAAGAAATACTAAATGTTTTTAAACTGTTGTAGAATTCAAAGTTCCTGTATGCCAAAGACGCTCCCTATGTGATCGACACTTCTGAGATCGGCTCTGAAGTCTTCATCGGCATCGAGGCAAAAGGACTAAGCAACAGGTATGTCAACAAATTTAAAAAGTTTCCTGGCATTTAAAGATTGTGTTTATATTCATACAAGTACATGCCATTACAGAGTAGATGTCCCTAGGTTTCTAATCTTTTGCTGTACCACTCAGATTCAAAGTTGTAATTAACAACTGCTGGGCCACTCCCACTCCGTACTCAACAGACAAGAAGAGGTGGAGTCTCATCATGAACAGGTACAATGTGAAACATTTTAAGCTGGTTCAACTTAAAAACAACAGTCCCCCGTGCTGCCTTAAAAATGTGAGTTAACTGAACTAAACTTAAATAGTTTGTTCAAAGTCCGCTCATGAGTTGTAATGTAAAAAACAAATTCAAAAAGCTTAACATTAAGTTTAATCAACAACTTTTTAGTCACAATGACACACGATACAATTCGACCTGATTCCTACAGACTCTGCACTGGTATGTACTGCCTCCAGGAAATAGCCACATGCTTGCACTCTAGTCAGACACTGACAAAAATTCTCACCTTCTCCCGCCCAATCAGCTTTAATACCAAACTAACCGTCAGCCATATAAATGGAAACATTACAGCCTTAAATAGTGTTACAAACTCAATCACTACTCATGTGTGACAAAGTTTAGCCTTAAAGCAGTGCAGGTGATGACTGACCCCTTAATGTTGTCCCCTCTGGGCTTACCGTACCTACCTGTATGCGCATGCTGCTGAGACCGGTCAGTACTACAAACCTTTACACTCGACTCGACACAGCTGACATTTTCTCTCTCATCTCAACTGTTCATGTCATATTAATATACTGGGAGACAGCTGACTGAAACTAGATACTTACTTCTGAGGGAAATCCAAACCCATGTAGTTTGGTTGATAGACAACTTTTAGCGCAATTATTTACTTTTATTATGTCCAGGTCATTTCTTATTTCTGCTACTGTCATGATACAACATACTTACGAGTTGGTTACTCACATATCATGTTAGTATATCCTGCACTGTAGTGGCCTGAAAGGTGCGCAAAACCAAATATGTGAAATATTCAATATATATTGAGGTCCGGGCCTGTGTAAACCAAGGCAACATAACACTCGAACTTCCTGGCACTAGTTACAATCAGATTTACCTTCAATTTACATTTCCTCAGTTTGAAAAGTCAGTTCTTCATTTGCCACAAAGACTTTATAGCTGTGGCTGCTCCTGCTGGAGTCACTTTTGTACCAAAAACAGCACATGAGGCTCTAATAATGATAAATTATTAGTCGATTCCACTCAATTCCTGTATGATGTTTAACAGTGTAGTAAGAATACTTCTCTATGCCACTTGATGATTGGATGAATCAGTACTATAGGTTAAACATGTTTTGTCTTCCAACAGCTGCTCCTCTGACAACACTGTGACTATTTTTGAGAACGCCAAAGACAGCCGCTCCATGTTCAAGTTCAACTCTTTCCGCTTCCAACGGCTGGAGAAGGTGTCCACAGTCTGGCTTCACTGTGAGGTCCAGGTTTGTGATGGAGACAGACTCATCTGTCAGCCAGTGAGTACAACGCTTATTTATGATATTAAACATGAAAACACTGGGAAATGTTCTCATTTCTGTTTACCTTTTAGTAATCTATTCCTTTCTCTTCCATTAAAATCCAACTTTTGCCCTTTAGAAATATCACATACATTACTGTATGCGTTGTCATTATATGGCATCAGTTTCCAGTGGTGGTACATTTTCTCAAGTACTGTACAACTTTGAGGTACTTTACATGAGTATTTCCATTTTCTGCCACTTCATACTTCTACTTCACTACATTTCTTTATTTGGCAGACACTTTTGTCCAAAGAGACGCACAAAGGAGGTACAATCCAAGCCACTCCACTACGTTTATTTGACAGCAGTAGTTACTTTTTCAGATTCACATTTTACATAAAAAAACCATATGATAAGCCTGTGTTTGTTCTTCTTTCCTCCCATTAATCATCTCACGACCTCTCAGATTGATCTTGTGACCCTTTGAAGGGGCCCAACCCCTAGATTGGGAGCCAGTGGATTAAACTACCTAACTGTATATAAAACTAGCTCCACTAGTCAATCATCTACAACAGTAAAATTCTACTGAAACACTGATGCATCAATATTAAAAATCTAATAATGTCATATATAATAATGTATCATTCACAGGGGATATTTGATTGCGGTACTTTTACTTTTGATACTTTACGTACATTTAGCTAATAATGTAAGTAGGATTTTGAATGCAGTAATGAATGAAGTATTTTTACTTGTAATTAAGTATTTTTACATTGTTGTATTGCTACTTTTACTTAAGTAAAGGATCTGAATACTTCAGACTACTGTCAGTTTCATCACCACTGGCCTGTCTCACTTGCCTGTTTATGTGTTTAGGCAATTGTTGTAATGGTTAATTGGTTAATTTATTAAAATAAATGTATTTATTAAGGGAGGTTGAGATATTTAAGCCAGAGTGGTTATAAGGGTGGGAGGAAGGAGATAATATGGAGCAGAGCACAGGGGACAACCTCAACCTAAATAGGAATTAAACAGAAGTTCATCCTTCCATCTGTTTGTGTAGTTAATATACTTACATTTATAGTTTTTCTCAGTTTAATGTGGCAAAATGAGCTACTTTGGATCCAGATGTAACCCACGTTTCCTCCTTGTTTCTTTCCTCAAGGGCCCCTGCTCTTTCAGAAGTCTGCCATCAGAGGCAGAGCCAAGCGGGGGGATCCTTACTGCTGAGTTTCACATTAAAGGTACAGTACGCCATGTTGCCTATATATGCCAAGGTGCTTTGAACTTCTCACAATAATAAACATCCCCTCCAGACATGTTTGAAGACATTTAAAAATACTTTGCTTGGAATGTTAATTTATGTCTGATGTTTTTTCCACAAAAAAAAGTTAAATTACCTAGTTAGAAATTCTTAACCTGAAACTTCTGCACAAACATCATTCTGCACAGTGAGGCTTTAACATCCAAGTGTAGTTACATTAAGTAAAAAACAGTTTTTAATGGTTGGGGGACTTTAAATAAATAAACAGCAAACTGTGGAATTAAGAGACTCTAATAGCCAACTGTTAAATTCAAGGCAGATAAAAATCAAGTACTTTGTATGTTATGTTGTCTTTTGTCTTTACTGTATAAGCTTGTGTTTTGTATTATGGTGTATTGTCTTTATCTCTTGACAGGTAATGGGTCCTCCAATAATGGACACATAAAAGGTAAACAAATGTGATGCAATGATAACTGCGATTGAAATGTATTTGAACTCTAGTATTAAGAGCTGTAACCAGGATTTTAGAAATATTGAGGTCACGAGTCCAAGGCTGACATTTCATTTATTCAGTTAACTGTTCAGTTACTGTATATTTTCTTTCCCAACACGGTGATTTGAATGCTGTTTCAAAGCCTTTTTTACACAATCAGGAATCAAATTCTGGTGGGAAAATACTTGATTAATTTATTTGTTGGACCTAAAAGTCATTAACTTTCAAAATCAAATTTAAATATATTGAAACTAGAAATACCCGCCATATATACATGTGTTGCAAAAACCCTCAATTTCCCAGAAAAGATTCAAAGAACATGAACTGAATGTTGTCAGTAGCTACAGCTCAGCTAATCCTGTTCTCTTTCATTAACATGTTTTCTTTTCCACCACAGGAGCTTCACTGTTCATCCTGCTGGTGGTCCTGATAAACACATGTTGTGATTTAGTAAGTGGATCAGGAATGTAGGAAAAACTTACATTTTCTTTCAGTCTCATTTATACATTATTTACATAAACACACACACACACACACACACACAGAGGGGAGTGTCACCCAGGACTCAGGGAGCGTATGAACACATTCCTCCCCCACACTCAAATGAATGGTTTTCTCATTTTCTCATAAACATTATGTGTAATTAGCACATTTATTGAGATTTTCATATTCTCTTGTGAATGGATAATCTTTTAAAATGTTACATACATTACTTCACTGCTTTCTCCAATAAAGATTAATTGAAAATTAAAAAAATAAAATGTATCCTTGTCCCTCCCTGTTTTGAATTATGAACAAACCTTTAAAAATTTTCCGGGAATCCTCACAATATTGGTAAATAAGTAAACTATTTTATTCAATCCAGACATGACAGCAACACAATAAACATGAACAAAATCAGATGGATATACATATTATTATATTTCTTCTATTCCAATGATACTTCCTAGAACAACTGTTAATGTGTAACAATAGTGTAAATGGATTTATTGTAATATATATATAACCATGTTGATTGTATATAGCACTGCTGATATGCCTTCTTCACTCCTCAAGTCATACTGGGATTAGAAGCAGGGCTCATTTGTTTGTTTTAAAATATAAGGCCGTGCTCACTGACTTCCATACAAAGCGCAACAAAAAACTATTTTTTAAAACTGTTTTTAAAGACATAGGGAAATGAAAAATACACTCTCCGAATTCCAATCCTGTGACCCTGTGTTAATTGTTCATTTATCTCTTGTTACATGCTAAATATGTCGAACAAAATCATTTTTGAGTATTTTTATATGAAAATCCCTCCTTTCTTTTCTGTAAAACCTAAAAATATTTTAATCTTGACCTCGGGGGGAGGCGGTTACATAAATGTATCCAATAAAATGTGATTTGGCCTGACTAGCCAACCCTCAGTGGTGGAGAGTAACTAAGTACATTTACTCAAGTACTGGACTTCAGTGCAGTTTTGAGGTACTTGTACTTTAATTGAGTATTTCAATTTTCGGCTTATACTTCAACACCACTACATTTCAGAGGCAAATATTGTAATTTTTATTTATTTGATAACTTTAGTTACTTTGCAGATTCCATTTAATAATACCAGATATAATCAACAAATGAATTATGATGTATTATTGTAGGTTAAGATAAGACTTTATTGATTCACATGCTAAAATAAGCTCCCTGTTTACCAGCTGCAACATTAACGTGATGAACACATTAGTGCATCAATAATTATAATCCAACAATAAAAGATATATTTTTCTGAAACAGGCCATTCTGCATAATGAGCACTTTTACTTTTGGTACTTTAAGTATATTTAGATGCTAATACTTTTGCACTTTTACTTGAGTAAATCATATGAATACTACAACTACCTCCACCACCACTAACCCCACCCATCATTTAAAATCACACTTGAACTAGTGGATCTCTAGCAGGGCAATGTCATAGGAGGAGGATGCGTGTGCGTTTGGATTTCAGTTGGCAAAAATTGTGTTTACATTTCCAAAGAATGTGGCTGAAATCAAGTTTATTCGTTTTACCCTCCTCCTCCTCTTCCTCCTCCTCCTTATCTAACAACAAAGGTGAGGAAGGTGTGGAGTCCAACAGTCCTCTGCAGCTCCCTATCTTACTAACTAACTCTGTATCATGCTGTATTCTAAGTAAGTAAGTCACGCTAAGCCATCCAATCACATCTAAAGGATTTGATTTAAATCCCTGTGGTAACTAAACACAGGCTACATATTCTGTTTCAGGAGGAAAAAACAACACTAAATCACGAAAAACGAAAGTTAAAGCCAAAGACGCTTCAACTTTAGTTTCACTGTGACTTTAAGTTCTTAACAGCCATCAGATTGGATTATCACAGAGAATAATGTTGAGAAAGACATATTCTGGTGTACAGATTATGAAAAAGTAGAATGGTTGTTTCATTTTGATGCATTTATGTTTGCTAATTTGCTCTCAAAAGCGTGAAAAAGAAGCCAAGATGTTCTATCTAACTAGTATTTACTCTGATTTCTCCAGTATTATATAGTAAATGTTTTTAAGATAAGCCTTTATTGTCCCACAGCGGGGAAATTTTAGCGTTGCAGCAGCCAGCAAAAGTGTCATATATAGAAATACAATAAAAATAAATAGAAAAATAGTCCTATACACAGTATAGACAGAAATAAATAATAGAGTGACTGAGTGCAGTTGTAAGTATGAACAAATAGATAAGATAAAAATATTGCACATATATAATATACATGCTTTTGCCAGTGATTTATGAATTTTGTTGTAGACAATTAAGGTTTTGGTAGTATTGTTTGAAATATGTACACGTGGCTCTCTGGTTTATTTGAATTTGTGGTGTCTTGGGCACAGCTATATGAATATACTGTACGTATATCATTTATTGTGGGTCCTCTAAAGATATCATGGTCTCCAAACTGCACAGATGGATGATTGATATTATCACAATATTCAACATTATAGCTGCAAGAATAAATACAAATTGCTTGACTGTCTGTGTTTTTAATTACATAAAATGTTCAATTGCATAAGAAAAGAATCATTTAGTCAAGTCATAACACAAAAATGCAATTCTCGACTCTATTTTGTTCTCATGAAGTCAGCGTTTGGTATTTTCACTCCAGTCCTCCTCTTCACAAGTGGAGGAAACAAACTCATTTTGCATTCTGCGAGACATACATAATTGTCATTTCCTGAGATTCTTGTTAATTTATCCAAAATATGGTCAGAATATCCACTTATTCTTTAAATGTGCACTGTAGTCATCATGTCATCTGGCATGAGAGCTTTGGTTTTCTGGGCCTTTTTGTCAACAGCTCTAGCCATTCCTGGTTTCTTGAGCAGAGATATCACAAATACAGGTCAAAATACAACACCGCTTTACATGAAATACTACATACACTGACTGTGCTTGGATATAGAGTTCTCGACTGATGGCTGTCTTTATCAAACTTTATCATGTTGTGTGTAACTGTACCTCTGTTTGTTGTTTGAGACTGTCAGCTGGTGGAGAGCTGTGAGCAAAAAGATGAGGATTAAATCCATGTTTGCTCAGCAGCCAGTAGGTCTGATGACACCCTTTACCCTGTCACAGACACAACACACACTGGTCAAAAACATTGGTTGCACATTTAATTGGAAAAGAAAAACCAAGCAGACTCTTAAGTCACCTTCATTTCGATTTCCCCTCTTTTCTCCAGCTCATATGATCCAGTTTGGACAAGAATGTCAGCAGTGCACTGAGATATGTGAATCTTCAGGGCTGTGTAAAATATACAGAAGACAATGCCAAACATTTTAAAGGCATTCTTTAAAGATTTCACATTTTGTCATTTTAAAATTGTAGTTTCCAAGTCAAACTTCTGTGTTTGCATTTAATAGCATGCTAGTAGCTCTAAGCTACATGTTAAAGTCAGTATGCTAACATGCTCACAGAGATGATGCTAACATGCCAATGTTTAGTGTGTGATACTTACCAGGTTCGCCATCTTAGTTTAGACTGCTAACATTAGCTGATTAGTATTAAACACAAAGTACAGCTGTGGTTGAGGAGAATGTCAGCAGTTAAATATTTGCAATATGCAAATATTTGGTCATAAAACTGAAGAAGTGGATAAAGTGATATTTTGACCTGATGATGCTGCTAGAAGAAAAGTCAGAGGATCACCAAAGTCATTATGACTAATCCTCTTGGGACCATGAATGTCTGTACAAAATTTCAAAGTAATCCATTTGTGGATTAGGTATTTCAGTGTGGACCAAAATGGTGCTGAAGATCAGGTGTGCCATAATGCTATAATGCTTTAAGACTTCATTGACAATACATCTAATGACATTCCCTACATTGACAATAATCACTTTTGTGCATACACTACACACTTGCACAATGAAACTATATGTGTCTTATCTGAAGTCAATAAAACAACTTAAACAATGAAATTGCAATACTGATGGTCTCAATGAGTAGCCTTTGCAAAGGTGTTACTTCAGTTCACTCACGTAAGCTGTTACTTTCCATCCGAGAGGCCATGTTCACTGTGTCACCAAAGAGACAGTAGCGAGGCATAGAGGTGCCTACCACTCCAGCAACCACCGGACCTACAAAACCCATAACAAAGTGTTTGTGCATAATATTCAAACTTCTCAAATGTCACTTATTTCATGTACAAACGTCATGTAAAAAAGTTCTTGCACACCATTAAGTCTGAATGATAAGTGTGTAAGAGCCAAAAACTCCATAAATCCTGCATATTGTCGGTCACTTGTACTCACTTTATTCAATTACACCATTTCTGGTTCCTTCTAAATATTTAATGTACAAATATGCCCTTATTGTTAGACAAATTAAATTATTCCAAATACCTTCCAAAGGAAAAATGGCAGTAACAAAACCAAATAGTTCACCATTAATTTAAAAAATAAAGTTTTAAAGACACTGATTTGGTTTAGTTGAGCTTTTGTTGTGTCCGTCAGTACTGTCTCTTACCAGAGTGTATCCCAACGCGAATTGCAAGACTCTCAGTAGGCATATGGCGGATTTTGAAGACCTTGATGGCACTCAGGAAATGCAGAGCCATTGTAGATATCTCCAAAGCATTCTTATTGCCGTTGCTGATGGGTAGACCACTGGCTACCATGTATGCATCACCAATTGTTTCCACCTAGTAAAGATGCAAAGATGACAAAGTTTTACTAACAATTTTTACAGTAACAATGAGAAGCTTTTTTATTCAAAACAGCACAACATAATGAAAAAAACTATGCAAAAGGAACAATGTGCAATTAAATTTAAAATCTCTACATTTTAAAGGAATTGTTTCATATTTTGGGAAATACGCTTGTTCGCTTTCTTGGCAAGAGTTAGATGAGAACATCAATACCACTCTCATGTCTGTGCAGTAAATATGAAGCTACAGCTGGTTAGCTTAGCTTAGCACAAAGACTGGAAACAGGGGGAAACAGCTAGCCTGGCTCTGTCCAAAGGTGACAAAATCTGCCTACCAGCACCTCTAAAGCTCACTAACTTAACATGTTTAACATTTGTTTTATCTACAAAAAGCAGTGTTTGGACAAAGCCAGGCTAGCTCTTTCCCCCTGTTTCCAGTCTTTGTGCTAAGCTAAGCTAATGAGAGTGGTGTCAATCTTCTCTCGGCAAGTAAAGCCAATAAGTGTATTTCCCAAAATGATGAAAATGCATTCACTATTCTGATACCTATCATAAGTGAATATATGCAATAAAATTCACACATTTAATTTTATTGAAGCATATAACAGATATAAAAAGCATGCAGGTCACCTACAAAATCTTCTAACCTAAATATTTTGTAGATTCACACTCCCCTCTGTCTCCCCTCATGTCTCCAAGGCATAAAATTGAATGAGAGACAAGAAAATGCTGTGTGTGACTTACTTTGTAGACATCGTACAACTGGACGATGTCGTCAAAGAGGCTGTAGAGGTCGTTGAGGAACGTTACCACCTCCATCGCAGAGCTGACGGAGCACATGGAGGTGAAGCCCACAATGTCAGAGAAGAAGATGGTCACCATGTCGTAGCTTTGCGGCTCCACTGATTTCCCTGCCATCAGCTGATCTGCAATGCACCTACGACCAATGAAGCAGCGGCGCTGACAAGGTAAGGGATGTAGTCTCGGAAGCCCATTCAACCAGTGGCACCGTGGTCATATGATTTGAATGGGTTACCATAAATTGCTAATTGAAAAGAATATAATATTGATCATTTTGATGCAGTTAAATCTGGTACCTTGGTAACATGCTGGAGAGAAGCTTGTCTGCACGGGCCTTCTCTACTGTGAGCTGATTGGTCCTCTCCTCCACCACCTCCTCCAAGTGATTTGCATATTTCTCCAACTTGTCCACCATATTATCCAGTATATTTCCATGACTACAGTACAAACAATCATGATAACCTCTGTTAAAGAGTTTATGTTTTCAATCCAGTATGGCTGTTAGCTAGTTAGCAGGATCAAAATGTTGCTAAACAGATTTCAATGAAATTTGGTGGAACGTTAATCCATGGGCCAATGGATTTTTAGATCATTTTTGGTGCAGATCCAGAGTTTTTAACATTTTGACTATTGTCACATGTCACTTCATTTATTTTGAAATTTAGAGGATTTTACAGCCCTGGTGAAGGTATGAATGCTCTCTACTTTATAACAACAAGCTACCTGATTCTCATTTGCATTCTCTTGTAAGTAAAATTAAGGTTCGTAACCATATTACATATTGCATCTGCAGTCCAAAATGACAGACATACAAAACAATGTCTGAAAAGTCCTGACCTGTCTGGGGTAGTTTCCCTCAGCTGTCTCCTTATAGACCCAAATGGTGGTCGGTGGTCAGGGTTTTCACTCCAGCAGGCCTTCAGCAGTGAGTTGATGTTCTCCTCACACAGCTGGTCAGACAGCTCTGGTCGGAGGGGTTCCCCTTGGAAAGGCGTCCGCAACTGCATAATAACCTCTGGAGAAAACATGTAGCAAGATGCAGGAATCATTGTAGTGTTGGAATTTGGGGATTTTGGTTTGAGATCTTTTTAGCCATGCTGTGACTCTAGGCACTGTTGGCCCGTCCACCATTTTTGCCCAAATTATAATCTCTTGGCAACTGGTCCCCTCAGGATGAATCCTAATAACTTTGGTCCCCTGACTCTTTCAACTAGCGCCACCATCAGGTCAGAAGTTTAATTTGTCCATTTTTTTTGTTTTAAAATCTGCAAAACTCAAGATGTTCCCTTCAGCTTCAGCTATACTTTGTGTTTAGTGCTCAATGTTAGCAACACCCTAAACTAAGATGATGAACATGGTAAACATTATACCTGCTAAACATCAGCATGTTAGCATTTAGCTCAAAGCTCCGCTGTGTCTAAATGCAGCCTCACAGAGCTGCTAACGTGGCTGTAGACTGTCTTGTCATTTGCTTTTTTCAGTTTAATGTAGTTTAGCTTAGTTTCATTTCCAGCCTCTTGTGTGCCATGTGTGTGTCCTCTCATTGTTTGGAAGAGTTTCCTTTAAAATATGTCATTCAGGTAGATTGGAGACTAATTTACTAAGTAGATTATTTCTGGCTTCTGCCCAGTGTTCAGTTTGCTGCAATATTTCCAGCCTTTGCCACTATGTAAATGAATAAGTGGCTAAAGAAAATGAATGAATGGCTTTGTATCGTGCTAACCTTTGGGCTCCAGGTTGATGTTGTCATATGGGCAAGCCTTAGAGTTGTACATGAGTTCCCACATGATAATGGCAAAGCTGTAGACGTCACCTTTGGGCGTTCCATTGACCGGGAGATCGACTTGTCTCAGAAGCTCAGGGGCCGTCCAATACATCTCTGCAACACAAACAAATGATGACTGTGGAGCAGTTGAAATCACCGACTTCTCTTTCATGCTTTGATAAACATAAATGCAAATATATTTAAGATGACGTTTTTATCGTAACTTAACACTTTGATTTCGTGTGCACCCACTGACCTTCATATTTAGGGTTTTCCAGTGGGATGATCTTCTTTTTGCTCCCATATTTAAACTCCCACAGTCCGAAGCCAGAGAGTTTTAGCTGGAGTCGACTGTCCACCAGACATGAGCTGGGTTTCAGGTTCCCATGAAATCTCAGCCTACTTTTATGGATGAACTCCATTCCCTAAAACACACATGAACACGTTCAAACCAGGAATTGGCCATTGTACAAAATATACTGTATATAAATACAAAAATCAGCCCTGCACTATAACTGCAGTTTGGGTCCTTTTTGATTTTGTGGACCTACTTGTTGACACTGAGTACAGGGGGTCAAACATTACGCTTTATTCTCCAAATTTAAGGTACATTCAGGGCCGAATTGTAGACTTCTCTCAGGTCCTGTCCTCTGTCTTTCTTCTGGTAATTTTTTTAAGCAGCCTTTTGTACATTCCTCAAAAACAAAACAAAACATGGTGTGCATTTTATAGGCTGATTCCAATAATTTCAAGTTATTAAAATATGACTACATTTACAGTTTGTTTTTTATCAGTATTTCCGTATGACCTCAATATTTCTAAAAACCCTGGCTATGGCCCTGGGTACATTTGTGAAACTTTGGTTGTGTTTCAATGAATGGAGTGTCTTTCCCACCACATGGCAATAACTTGAACATGCTGCATAAAAGACTGGACTCACGTTGACAATGTCATAAGCAAAGGACAGCTTAAACATCGCTTCCAGCTCGATGTCTGATGCCTTCAGAATATCCTGCAGAAATAAATAAATAACAACATCAATGAATGAACAACATTTTGAAGACAGTTTGAAATTGAATTACACACTAAAAATCACTGGGTTAAGGGTAAAGTTAATATAGCACCAATATTGCATTGGTTGCAACTTTTAAGAGTTTCCCTGCTGTCTATCTTAAGGTTTTTCAAATGCATTGCACTGGAGTACCTAGCTAAAGTGCAAACAAGCATTAAAGTGGCAGTTTTACAGTGATGCTTTACAATATGAAGTGTGTGCACATGCTGTACAGGCTGAGACACTGACCTTCAGGCTGCCTTTCCTGCAGTACTGAATGACCAAACAGACATTCGGTGGCTCGATGCACACACCAAAGAACTGCACCAAGTTCTCATGTTTCATCTCTTTCATCTGTCTTGAAGAGTTTAAGATGGTTAGGCACACAATATATCATTTCATGAGTGCAGCTAATATATCTTATATAATATAGAATCATATCTGTAGCATTTAAATGGATATTTGTTACAAAGGTAGAATAACATCTGCACCATTATTTTAAGCTAAAGTTACATGTTTCTTCTTCGACATCATCTGAACATTACCTGACTCTTTTTAGTTTGATATACCCTAGCTGGATTTTACTAATGTTATATTTATCGGAATAAATACAAACAACAGATGAACCAAGTATGTTTGGTCTAGAACAACATGAGGAACTTTACCACATTGAACTCTGTGATAATTGAAGGTTTCTGGAGATTACTGCTAATGTGGTTCTTGATGTACTTGATGGCCACTTGATTTCCCTATATGGAATTAAAAAAACATTATGGAAAACATATTATTCTGGCATATGAAAACAAACTCTAAACAAAGTTACATATATATATATATTTCCATCAAAGATCATTCTTGAAGGAGGAATTCATCATGACTGATGAAGACACTCAACAGAAAAATTCAAAATGTATGTTAAATGTTAAATGAAGAAATAACACATCAGTCTTCCCCATACAAATAAAAAGTTAATTTCATTAGCAATAAAACACACAGTTGCTAACACAGCTCAGTTCAATACAATCAGGGGTTTTGCTGTTACAACCTTAATTGGTCTGGTATGACCATTAGCTTGCTGGTCTAATGTTTGCTAATGTTAGCAAACTTTTCCTTTATGGGAACTTAACAATCCATAACCTGAGCTTCCCATAACCTGAACCTGTAAGAACCCCATAAGGTCTTGGTTCTAGGTTCTACCCTGTTTTCCACTTCCACAACATTTCAGATATACATCATTGAAAAGGCAACACCAGGACGAACATCGTCATTTTTATGCACTGATTGGTGAGCGACTGTGCCGAGCGCAGTGCAGTTGTGGGACAGACAACAATGGAAAAAGTGCCACTAATATAGATTTTCTTTTACATTTACATGTGGTGACTTTTAAATGCAAGTATTATTAATTTGATAGAAGAACCCCACCCGCAGTATAGGAGGTCAACAAAGTAGAATAAAAAGAGAGTACATAAGACCGGCACCAGACCATCTCCTACCCTGCTGACCAGCTCTCCAGAGCCCACTCTCTTTCTGCTCCATATTGTGAAAAAACATCCCGCAGCGCAATAAATCCACAACATAGCAGCAAAACACATGTCAGGTATGCTGATTCAGAATGTGCCTGTTTATTGAAACCTTGCAGTGTTTATCTAAAATCATGTCCAGCATTACCAAATGTGGTGTTTGCCATGTTGCAATCCAGCAGGTTCAGGAACTCGCCCCCAAAGTGACGGGAGTACAAAAGCAGAACCAGTGACAATGGCTATACGTTAAATTACGGGTAATGGCTCCAGGTAAAACTGGTACCTGGTAGAGACCTATGGTGGTGTATACGTGTTCCTTCCCCGCCTTGTCCTTCAGGCCATAGCTGTTGTTGGAGAAATTGGACTGAGAGCCACCGCTCCCACTCTGACTACCTGTGGTGCTCAGAGAAAGACCCTGGATTCCCTGGAGGAGACATAAACACACCACACAAGCCTGTGAACACAAAACCAGGCAAGCAATCACACACATACTGTACATATACACATGCACGCTTTTCCACTTTTTATTCTTTATTAACAACACTGTTTTAGTGCTCGTACTGAGTGCTCCCTGATGATGGTGATGTCGCTGTAGTTGATCAGCCACCAGCAGGAGTCATCGAGCCTCGTCTGGAGTCGTAACTTCTGCAGAATGAGGACCCCGATGCACAAAACTGCTAACACACCGATGACGGGGAAGGTCACAAGCAGAGCCAGCAGGGCGATGTCTGTGTCCCATCAAAACAAGAAATTATGAAGGTGGTTAGCTTGGCCTGAGTGTACGGTTTAAACAGATATGAAATCGTGTTTTATGAGTGTTGGTGGTCTGAAGGGAAAAATAAAAGTGAGATAATTGGTATATTCACTGGTTGCATAAGGGCTCTGTTACTTTACCATTAATCAGCCATTCACAGAGTTCGTTGTTGAAACCACATTCTGGTTTATCAGAAGGAGGTCTTCCTTTTGGCCAGACCACAGAAGCAAACTTAGACGTTGGCCTGAAATGACATTTTTCTAATGTGATTTCCCAAAATGTGTTTATCAGAAAAATGCTATATTGTTTGACTGAGTAAAAGCATCTGTTACCGGACAGCTTTGATGTGACTGTCAAAATGGAGGATGGGCACAAACTTGGTGAGGTCTCCTACATGCTGCAGGTCATAAATGGAATAGTCCAAATTTCTCTCCCCCTCTTCGTCAAAGTGGACTAGTCCAGAGGCACCTGCAATGATAAACCACTGCTGCATGAAACTGTCTCTGAAAACGATGTGCTAGCCTAGCGCTTTTAGTGTTTTGATAGAGGGTTAGGGTGCGTTGAATCCATGAGTCAGTGGAACTAAGGCCTCTTAAAGGGCCAGTTCACCTAAAAAACATAACAAACAATAGCAAAAATAAATAAATAAATAAATGAATGCATGCCAATGCAATAAGTTTTAATTTTGAGATACAGTACCTGTCTCTGAGTTTTTGCTAACACTCCAATACATTGGAGATGGAATTAAATGTTATTTGTAGTGGGTTTTTAATTGAAAACGTTGACTTTGGGTTCTGTGGATTATTCAGAGTAATCAGGACACTTTTCAATGCTGTGAGTGCCACAAACAAAATTCTGGGGTGGGTTGGGGTGGATGCAGAAATCTCAGAGACGCATATCTCAAAACCTGGGCAAATAAAACCAAAACTGCAGTATTTGCATACTACTTTAGATACCACCAGAGGTAAGTAAAACTGACCCTTTAATATATCTTGAACTATTTGCACATATAATTTGCCACATTAATTGAAAAAAAATTAGCTGCCATGTAACTTATTTTGTAAAAAATTGAGAAAATAAATATATTATAAATATATAAGTATGCATGTTAATGGATCCTTTTTGCGTCAAAATATGATGCAACTATGCAATGAGGATGTCACAGAGACTGTAAGTGAAGTGATGATTGAGTAGCTGATGGTATACACAAGTGCCATCATTGCTATGGTGACAGAATATGTTCTCAGTTACTCAACATGCTTTAAGAGTACCAAACCATACTCTGAACAGATATTCTGTAATTTCCTTGCAAAAAGCCTTACAAACACACTAACTAATAACACAAAAAGTATTTTCTTTGCATACTTGGCATTGCAGTACACTGATCCCCACAATATATTTATTAAAGCAGCTACCAACCATAAAATCGAATGTTGTTTTTATTTTTTAATCTCTGTAGCAGCTGCCGTCCGTCATGAGGGTCTTTGCCATCTTTGAGGACTTCCTTCAGTCCCATCGCATAAAGAAGCACTGCATCATGCAGATAGGCTGAGTAAGGGCTCACCTGAAATAACAGAAACAAAACGTTTGTATCTGCAATTTTTCTTTTTAGCAGAATGAATGTGAAAGTGTTCCAATGTCTTAATAATACATTTTTCACATGTTTGATTTTCAGTTCCTATCATGGGTGCTCACCTCACTGTCAGATGTCAGGCTGCTCTGAAATGGGTGTCCTTTTAGTCTTTTAAAAACTTGCTCAAAGAATTCATAATACTCATAGCCGTCGTAGGATTTCTGGCCAATGATAAAGGTCATGTCAAAAGCTCTTATGGCAGCTTGGTTAATCCTGCTGTTCAGGGCATATTTCCACAGGTTATCCTGCTCAGGAAAGAGATGAATATGATACACATGAAAAACAACTTAGCAAAGAGGTGTGGAAGATAATAACTTTCATCATTTGATAAGAAATATTTATGGTAAGATGACGATGGTGATGAAATACACCAGCAACTTCAGACTTTACATATTTGGTACAGTAAGTGATCACAAGCTGTCTAATTATCCGAAATAACAGTCTGATTTCTTACATTTTTCCTTATCATACTCATTGTACTAGGACTAACTAGCTCTACACTGCAGTTCAAGAACAATGGTGTTTCTTTATGTCATCTACATGGATCAACTGGTGAGGACTTTTTGTTGTGGGGGTTAGTGAATGGTCAATTATAATTGCTTTAAAGAATAGGCTCACATTTTTTGAGTCTGTCTTGAAACAATACCCACATCCCATATGTACATTAAGAGAGTTATTGGTCGCTGTAATCATTCCTTCTGTTCACCCTAGCATGATTTCAATGGAAGTGAAGGGGGACAACATCTACAGTCAAAATGCATTCTGAAGTTCAGCTGAAGTTAGTATAATCTGTGATTTTAAAGGGAGTTATATGTTGGAGCAATTTCTTGACTAACAACAGTTTATCCATCTCCTTTGTAGCATCAGACAAGGGTCTATAACAGGGCCCCTATTGACCTATTTACTGTTTTCTCCCATGATTATTCTGTCTATATTAAACAGAAATCAATTTAGTGAAATGCAAAATGTAAGCACAATTTAAAGCAAAACAATTAAAACCTTAAAACTAGATTTTAACTCAAGGCCCCTCTGCAAGTTTAGGTGATCCTGTAGGTGTTGCCTTAAGGCTCCTATCATTTTAGTTTAGAAGGTCCTTCTGTGGTGCAAACAGTATTAACAAACAAACTTTCAATTAATTAAATTACCACACAACAAGTGTCACGTGGTGAACCTGGTAATCCAGCTTTGGTCACTAAGCACACATTTCGATTTTGGTCCCTGTAATGGCATGATGGTACCAAACCTGGCAACTTCAGGAGGTTGTGCACAGTCACTGCATCTGACTGTTGTTTGTCAAGAAATAGTCCCAGCACGTAACTCCCAGTAAAACCACAAATTCCTTTAGGAAGAATCCCACTTCCCACTTCTGTGCGATTTGTTATTTTCAAACCTTACCTAGGTACAGCAACAACTTACCTCAACTGTTATGTGTTTTAAAAGTTTTACTCACCACACTGCCACTGACCTCAAAATGCTGCACCAGGAAGAACACATAATCGCCGTTCATCAGACCCTGTCGCTCAGCCTCCAGCAACAGAGCCATAGAGTCCTCTCTGTTTGTGAGCACCACAATCACTGGAAGACAACAGGAAACATTTGATTAATATAGAAACAGCCAAATCACTGGTAAAAATGTGGTTATATGTGGTTTTAAAGAGACAAAAACGTCACAGTTCACCACAAAGTGCTTGTAGTCTCCTTACCTCTGGCGACTGTTGAGATGTACTTAACATTTCGATTAATAAGCTGAGGATTGCTGGTATCAAACTTGACTGTGGCCGCCAGTTTGAATTTGGCTCTCAGCGGCTCCTCAACGGTTGTCCACAAAGCGTCAACTTTGTCCCAAGTGTTTGTATCTAATCCCCCTCCAATCATCGCTACATGACTCCACCCGAAGAACTCCAAGGTCTTCACCAGGACCTCCGAGCTTCTTTTAAGAGGGGGCACAACTTTTATGTAGGAATCGTAGATATCGCTGTTGTCCATTTTGGAGGATTGTCCCACAAAGCCGAACATGGGGATGTTCCATGTGGATGCAATGAGACCAGTGACCTGAATGTAAGCCACAAATAACAACTCCATTAAAAGTGTATTGCATTATACAGAGAGGTGTATCTGTTATTTAGCCTACCCTCAATGATATAAATGGGGTGGACAAAATAATAGAAACACCTGTCAGTATAATGCAATACAATTCAACAGCACCACAAACTTATCATAAAGTTAAATCAACACCTCTCTATAACAGTTTTAACAAAAACTGAACATTATAACCTTCATGATGGAATGATTTATTGCAGGACTGTTGTATTGGGCAGAATTAGTTTTAGCTAGGTGTACTTAATAAACAGGCAAATGAGTGTATAGTATATCTGGTGGAACTACAGTATGTCTTCAGTTTTCTCCCAACTTCTACATGATTTATAATCTATAGCAGTATGGTTTGAAAACTTATGCCTACATTAGTTTTAGCTAGGTGTACCTAATAAACCAGCAACTGAGTGTAGCGTATATCAGTGTCGTCTGCATCCATCTGAAAACCTGCACCATGGCATATTGTGGTAAGTAATTTATATATAAACTGAAGAGCAAAGACAGAAACCTGTTTTTTAGAATCCTGTTTTACTCTCTAAAAAAGGTGACACACAAAAAAAAACAAGTCTAATGCATAAATTCATGCATCAATTTCTATATTAACATACATCATATGTCACATCACACAAATCATACCTCGGCTTCTTCAGGACATGCTGGACCGAATAGTGCAGACACATTTTCTTTCCACACCTGGTGGATGAATCCTCCCAGGGAAACTTTGGGATTGCAGTCTGTATCCATGTACACAAGATCCAGACTATAATTCCCCAAGAAGGAGGGATTGGTGTTCACCTTCTCCACAGCTATCTGTATGGCAGAGCCCAGCCGCAGGGCACTGAAGGGGAAGGAGATATTCCAGGGAGCCTGGAAGCCAATGATCAGCTTGTGAGGTTGTGACCCATTGGTGCTGTTATTGATGGCAACGGCATCAGTTAAGACAAGTGTGAAGTAAAGCACCAATATGTGCCTCATGCCAGGAGAATATGCCGCCCTCGACATCACTCTCATCCTATTAGTTGCTTCATGTTACAGGGCTTAAATACCCAACATCCCTGGTGATGCTGGACAGGTCGTTAGGGAGGAGAAAATGTAAATATGTGTGGAGGAGAGTGGGAGGTACAAAGAGGCCATCATTTTCTATTCTTTTCTGTCCTGTAGTTCTTCATTAGAGTGTGTCCTACACTAGACGATCACTGTCATAGAAGTCCCCATGCTTCAGTCCATCATTAAATTCATTGGACGTCTTTAAAGTAATCAAGGAGGACTTCTTTTCAAACTATTACTCTCAAAGTAGATGATGATTAGATTAGTCTCGACGCATTAAGTGCTTTATAAAAAGTAGAATTTCTGTATGATGTAATAAATGATAAAAAAAAAATGTAACTCATCAGATATCATTCAGACAGATTTGGGTGAGTTAAGTCCCTGATTAGATTTTATCAACCGTAGATCAGTAAATTCCAAAGTACCACATCCAGTCTGCCTTTTGTTATTGCTTACGTTCATAAATCCAGTGTCAAAGTTCATCATAATCTCTTCTGTCTCTAACATTTCCACTGCATGCTAACACACACAGGTGAGGGCAGTGGAAAGTGACTGTAGACAGTTTTATTTAAAGAATGTGGGATAATTTAATTAAGAAAAATAAAAAATAATCAATACAGCAAAATTCCAGTGAGAACAGTGCTGTAGATCTCCTGGGAGTGTTATCTGTTAGAGACCATGTGAGGCAGGTTGAGCCTTGATTGGAGCAGAGAAGTTCTCACACACCTGTGTGCAGTTTAAGGTGCTAATGACCTCGGGTGGGCAGATTGTATATTAGTGGTGTTGCTGACATCAGCTGCTTTTTCCCAAGGGAGTCCTGCTCAGCCTGGTCCCAAACTACCTTTGCTAATCCCACCAGGTAACCTTTCAAAGCTTCTCATAATGAACACTGACTTTCAGCTCACTGTCCAGCAGAATCAAACCATTCAGACAAGAAAACATGTTCAAAGATCAGCATTGTGTTGGTTGGCTAAGTAAATATAAATCTTGGAGTGGAGAAATGTGTTTGTCAAAATGTAACTTATGCATCTGTCATTTAGGTAATCGTACAATTGTTTGTTTAGATAACTGGCGTTTTAATTAGAGAGAGCAAGAAATTATCGGAGAACTGCATCGTTCAGGCTTTTCAGTCCTTAAAGCTACAGTTGTATGTAACTTTTAAAAGATGAAATGCCACAATCTTCCTCTTACAAATGGAAAAGTTAGATTCATAAGCAGGAAAATGCACCATTACCATTACACTTGAGTGGTTTTATTGTTAACAACCTTACTTGGTCTATTATGAGCAGTAGCTTATGGTGGCTAATGTTAGCAAATGTAACTAACATTACTTTCTTTGTCTTCTCTCTACTTCTGCTACTGTTTATATACATTTTAGCATTCGCCATAATTTTGTAATGCATCTTCGGTAGCTGCTGGTCAGAAAATGTTGCATTGTCTTGCTTTAACCAGTGGGATCAAATATGAGGCGCAGCTTCAGCTCATCTTTCTCAGTTTAGTGTTAAGCATCAAGTAATGCAGACACAGAAAGGCTGCCCACAATCTACTGCTCCTGCTGATAACATGTTTCTGACCTAAACAAATGTATTTAAAGTTTTGTCTATTTTATTTTAGTCAGGTTAAAATTCCACTTGACATGTATTTTCTTTTAAATCAAGTGCTCAGTTTGCCAGGTGTTTCTATTATTTTGTCCAACCCATTTTAAATCAGTGAGGGTAGGCTAAATATCAGAAACAGCAGGACTGTATTAGACTGCATTAGTTTTAGCTAGGTGTACCTAAATAAACTGCCAACAGAGTGTAGCCTATATTAAAATGTTTTTTTTTTTCTTTATCTTAATCAGGCTAAAATTCTACTGAACAGGTATTGGGTTTTATTCAAATCAATTAACTCAGTTTTGTGTAAAACAAGACTTTTGATAATGGCTGAATCTACAGAGGGCAACTGAATGGTGCAAATCTGATTTTTCAAATTGTAAGTACATTTCTGTAACATTTGAGGAATCTTAATAACTTGCATTGAAAAAATGATGCACTGAGATGCCACTCCGCAGGTCGACCTGAAGGTTGTTTAACTAGTGCATACTGTAAGTGGAGAATCTTTCTGGTTGTGCATTCAGTTTCTGTAAATTTAGGACTTTGAACATGATAAACAGGAGATAAGACTGTGACCTTTCATCAGCTGCAGCATCTTGGCCTTCCTCTGACACACTCAGTGTTACATTTGGTTGGTAGTTTTATTGTTAAGCAGCATCATGAATTGCACAATACACTTTATTAGACATACAACCCAGAACAGTTTTGACGTCTGTGCTCATGGTGTTTTTTTTTTTTTTTTTTTTTTTTTTTTTATCAGTGCAAGTGATTGTGGCCAAGGTTCAAAGGTTCTTTTAACTCTGACTTTTATTTTTTTATGTATGACTTCTCATTTTCTGTGTATCACCCTTCAGAGCAGAGGAAGAGGATCTGCTGTGCACACCTGCCTGTCAACTAGGAGCAGAGTGGAACACCTGAGAGGACCAACAGCAGGTAGGACAGCCAGTGACATTTGCTGCAGCATTGGCCATTATAATCCATGTTTTTAATTTTATTTTTTAAGGGTCCATTCCTACAAACTAATAATGGATTTGTCCAGTGAAGTGTCATATTGTGGCCAAAAAATTTGACATTAGAATAATTGTTACGAGTTTTGCCACCAGATGCATATTGTTTCACACTCGAAATGAGCAACAAACTTCACTTTTCTTTAATTTTTTTTTTTAACCATGTTAACTTTTAAATGCTGTTAATGGCCATAAAAATGCTGTTTGTTCCCAATTAGACTCTTGGTATGTTTTCATAAAATAATTGACCTTGACCTCCAGAGTAGTTCAAAATTATGACACTTGTCCATTATGTCTCAAAGGTCAAGAACAGTTAATTTTACGCTTAAGAAGGAAAAAATGCATTTGGTACACCTTCAGACAGGTCTTTAAACTCACGCAGCATCAGTTTAACAGTTGTTCCACTGAGGGCCAATGTATGTAAATACTGTACTGAGCCTACTATGACTGTATGTATGGATTGTTCTACGCTTTCATGAGTTGGACATGCTCTTGAGTGATTACGAATAACTGTTGCACAAGTCATGTTGACTTTGACCTCTAGTTATTATGGAGACAATATCGAGAGAAGTGTCAAGGAGCTCAGAATTACATAATAGGACTGCATATCTTAAATAAGGTGTAGTTTTTAAACTGAACTTGTATTAAGATCAAATATAACCAAAAAACATTTCTGCATCCCAGTACCATGGACTTCCTTTTCCAGTTGCTGTTCTTCCCTCTCCCGACCCCAGCCATCATCTCCCTGTTCGCCCTGGCAGCTGCTACCTTGTTTTACCTCAACACTCGACCCAGTCCCCTCCGGGCCCCTGCTGACCTCAAATGCCAAACCCTGGGCATCAAGGTAACGAGTGCCAAGCTGTTAATAATTATATTCATTAATAATCTAAAATGCATCCAGATGTATGCACAAATGGGATTTATATCGTATTCTACAGTGAAGTGGAAATGCAAGATGAATAGTGAAATGTAACTTTCACAGGTTTAACCCTGGAATCCTGGGCTGTTATTATTATTATTATTATTATTATTGACCAGATTTATGGAGGTTCAGTATACAGTACTGAACAGTTGATCAGTGAAGTGCAAGACTTCTGTTAATTCTGAGTAATTTTGCTTGATGTCCTCAGGATGGAGCAAGGAAGCATGCGCTGCTTGAGGATAACAACAACCTGTTATCGTATTACTATAATGATGCCAAGACCATCTATGAGGTTTTTCAAAGGGGTCTGAGAGTTTCAGGTGATAACTTTCTTTACTTTCTCTTATTGATGGCTCTCGCACGATAGGGCCTTCATGCTACCAGCCTGCTGTTAGTTTCTCTGGTATGCTAACAATATACGAAACTTTTCCTTTGTCACACACAAGCCATTCCAAAAATATTGGCTACGGCAAGGATGGAAATGTGTGTAGGATACGAGAATAAAGGTTTCACCCTCCATTTTGTTGAGTTGGTGTTGCCAGTACGGGTCATTAGGATGCTGATATGTGTTCGGTTTAGAAATAGCAGAAAAGACGATCCTTAAACTACCAGAACCTGAGAATCACGAAAAAGAAACTGATAATGGCTAATTCAGCATACTTTTTAAGGGTGCCAGTCTTCCAAAATGTATATGGACTAAAAAAAACCACCCACAGCCTGACTCACCGACTCCACAGCAACATTATACTTCCTGCTTACGTCTCCCAAAGCCCCCAAATTGAGGGGGTCGCAGTTGTCATGCTGACGCTTGCATTTATTGACTCATGATGGCGTCTGATATTAGCAACCTTGCAAACAGCAATTGTCATTTGGCAAATTAAACAGAGGTTTGGTATGAGGCGGCAAAGTGGAGGAAAATTCTTCTATCCAGTTTTCATTGACTTGCCCGTTTTCATTGGCAACCTTTCGACATTTGCTGTCCTCACTCATCTTTGCCAAAAGGCAAATCCAGTCGCAGTGGCCCCGCGCAGGTAAATGGGAGAAGTTTGCCCTCAATTTCTGGCAGGCAGACAGCCCTGAAGGCAAACTTCTCCCACGTGCCCCACGCAGGTCAGTGTCACCACTTGTACTGCAGATTGCTGATAGGCTCATATGCAACAGCCAAGGGACATTATTGAACATTTACTAATTGGTATAAACAAAATTCCCAGTGTGAATCAATTTATTTTCATTGTGAATTAGAAAACGGTCGGAGGGCCACCCGGCAGCCTATTGCGGGCCAGATTTGGCCCACGGGCTGCAAGTTGAGTATAACTGCTTTATGGTATGCTACGCTAACCATCTCCTGGCTGTAGATGCCGCATGAGTAGTATGTAACCTCCGAAAGAATATATCCAAGTATTACTTTTTAAATTAAGAACGTTGTGGTCAGCTGAAACGTCTAAACGTATTGCTGTGGAGCTTTACTCCTAATTTTAAACTATCATAATACAATACATGTAGTGTAATGTTGGGCCCATTTCTCATCTGCAGGTAATGGACCATGCTTGGGCTACAGAAAACCAGGAAGGCCATACCAGTGGCTGAAATACAGACAGGTAAAACGGCATGCAACACCATTCAACACTGGAAAAATAAAGATGAACTGCTGTGATTTCCAGCTGACCTTTTACTACTTCCTCTCTAAAGGTGTCTGATAGAGCGGAACACCTGGGGTCAGGACTTCTTCATAAGGGTTTGAAGCCGAACCAGGACACTTTCATTGGCATCTTTGCTCAGAATAGACCTGAGGTAAGTGTGGAGATTGCTCAGGGGATAACGGGGTGAAGTCTTAGTGGGTTTTGGTTTGAACAACATACCGTACATGCTATCTCTTGCAGTGGATTATTGGTGAACTGGCCTGTTACACCTACTCCATGGTAGCGGTTCCCCTGTACGACACCCTGGGTCCTGAGGCTCTTGAGTTCATTATCGACCAAGGTAATTGGAGCTTCTCTTGTACTCTAATGCTGCTAATTACAGAGCAGAGTCTGAGTCCAGTAACTCGCTGGTCCCTATAGGGATCTGTCAAGGTGTGCGCTAATCTCTTCTCACTTATTTATTACACCCACTCCTTCAATCTGTGCTTCATTTTGCTTTTGATTATCTGATCACTTCTGGACAGTTTATCACAAGACAAAAGAGCAGGACTATCACAGTAGGTCTGCTGTTCTCAATACTGCTTGTCTTGCTTTATAAATCATGTTGTTTTTACTCTGAATCTTACTGATGCTACAACATTGTCAACAACACATGTCAACAAATAGAACTTGAGCTTGTGCAGCTGCTTGCCTCATAATACCAAAGCACTGGTGTCAACTTTTTCTTCTTTTGTACTGTGTATTTAACTGGTAATATGAGTCTTCTTCTTTCAGCTGATATCTCCACAGTGCTTTGTGACAATCAAAACAAAGCAGAAACACTGCTGCAGACCCGGGAGAAAGGCCAGACTCCAGTTCTCAAAACTATCATCATCATGGACTCTTTCAACTCTGAGTTGGTCGAGCGAGGAACCAAGTGTGGGGTTGACATTGTATCCATGCAGGATGTGGAGGTATTGCATGCTGAACAAAAAAGTAGTTACTGGGGGAGTCATTGTTGGTACTGGCTTCATTTCAAGAATTGTCTTAGTTCTGTACTTGCAATTAATACTAGAAGCACAAACGCAATGAAAAGTTGTTTTTTTGTTCTCCAGGGTCTGGGGAAAAATAATCTTCAAAAGCCAGTTGTAAGTTTCTGATATATTCATGGAACAAATTTCAATTTGTGATTTAACAAGCCACATGCTGTTCTGATGTGCTGATTTCATGTCCCATCAGCCACCAAAGCCAGAGGACCTCAGTATCGTTTGCTTCACCAGTGGCACTACAGGTGATCATTTCACTTTCTAGGATCTTTTTTTTTTTTTTTTCCATCTGCAGGGTTTTGATTTTATAAATCACAAAACAAAAGGAAGCACTAGATCACTAACAATCCAAAGCCTCCCATCATGTTTGGATCTTGCATGTGATTGCACAGAATGAGCAATATAATCATGAAAAGCAAGCCATGTTTGTTTATTTTCATTTTGTGTTAAGTTCTAGTTGGCATGCTAACTAAGATGATTAACATTGTACCTGCTAAACATCAGCATTTTAGCATTAGGTGTTTTTTTGCACCAAACCGTTCTGGCTCCTCCCTGAAAGGAACTGTCCACTGGGGAGCTCCCCCGAGAACTTGCATACCTGTCCAACTGTTCTTAGAACTATGAAAATATTTCTTGACATCCAGCATAAATAAGTGTAGATTTGATTATGTCAACTAAGTTTTTATAAATAACTACTGTTTCCAAGATATTACCTGAAATTAAATTTGATGGCAAGATGAAATATTTCCTGTCTTTCTTAGGAAACCCCAAGGGAGCGATGTTGACCCATGAGAATGTGGTCTCTGACGCTGCAGGTGTCATTAAAGGCTTTGAGGTATGGATAACATTATTCTGATATGGAGACTTGAAATATTTTGAGTGCAGATGTCATAGACCTACTGCTGACTGAGCCTCTGTGCACCCCACAGACGTCGGTTGTTCCAAAAACCCAGGATGTCAGTATTTCATTCCTGCCTTTAGCACACATGTTCGAGAGAGTTGTACAGGTGAGGTCCAGACTCCTTTTTAAGATCGGATCACAAAAAGCATGATTACAATCCTTGTATTTATAAGTGAGACTTAGGAGGGTATCTTGAAGTGTTTTCTTTTTTTAATGACGTTTTGTCTGCTTTTTGTAGACGGTGATGTATACTGCTGGGGCTAAGGTGGGATTCTTCCAGGGTGACATCAGACTGCTGCCAGATGACATGAAAACCCTGCAGCCCACCATTTTCCCAGTAGTGCCTCGACTTCTCAACCGCGTCTATGACAAAGTTAGTGATTTGTGTCGGACACAGCAGCCCCCTCTTTCCTCCCTTTCTGCTTTAAACATCAACCCAACACTTGCAGTTTTGTGTCTTGTTTTTTCAAATGCTGCAATCAAAAATCCTGTCGATAGGTTCAGAGTGGAGCCAAATCACCTTTCCAGAAATGGCTGCTGAACTTTGCTGTGGAGAGGAAATATGCCGAAGTGAGAGCAGGCATCATCAGGAACAACAGCATATGGGACAAACTCATCTTCCACAAAGTCCAGGTACTGTTTCTCTTCAAGCAAATGCAGATAATGTTAGACACAGAAACTCACTGAATGCAAACATGCTTAACATCGACTGTAGGAGTCTCTGGGGGGACGAGTGCGGGTCATGGTGACTGGAGCAGCACCCATATCTCCCCCTGTTCTCAGCTTCCTGAGGGCTGCTCTGGGCTGCCAGGTAATAAACATTTATCCTCTGTTTGTCTTTTTCCAAATACAGCTTAATCTCTTGACATGGAAATGTGAATATAGGGTCATGTTTACTTGACCTTCAATCACATTCAGGAAGTTTTCTTTTTTATACATGCACACCTTTTTAGAATGACCCTCAGTTCACTAAATGCAGTATTTTCTGGGATCTAATTTGAGAAAGAAGATGGTGTTGACCTAGTTTCTAAAGCAGCCATGTGCAATGTTTGAACCTTGGTAAACTCGACTCTTGCACAGTAACGCTGTGTTTGGGGAGTAGAGATTTCACAACGCTGATCGCTTCATGTTATGATAACCTGGTCACACTCCTCCTACTCCACTCTTTTTGATTTGATTGGTACTCTTAGATCTTTGAGGCATATGGCCAGACTGAGTGCACAGCCGGCTGCACCTTCACCATGCCGGGAGATGCCACCTCAGGTGTGTAGTTCAAAGGCAACCTGAGTTCAACTGTCCCATGTTTGCTACATTTAATGTAGACTAGGACCAGAAAGTAACATTTAATCACTGTACTTGAGTACAAATTTGAGAAGGTTTGTTGTTTTGATAAACGGTGACCAAAAGCAATCCTATATACCTGATCTTTTACCACAGGGCATGTTGGGGTGCCACTACCTTGTAATGTTGTGAAGTTGGTGGATGTTGAAGAAATGAACTACTTTGCCTCAAATGGCGAAGGGGAGGTAAGGGGGGTGCTAAAATTTCCTTGTCTTTTCGAACGCCCAGTGCCACATTCCCAGTATTGTGAGTTTGGCTAGCTGTCTTATTGAGGTTGCTACACCTTAAGGCCCACTTTTAAAAGCTTGTGTGAATATGTAACCTATATATGCAGTTATTATAAGGTTTTAAGTAAAACGTATTTAATGGTCTACTGGTATCTCTGTATTGTTTCTTGACGGTCTTTTCCAGGTCTGTATCAAGGGTAATAATGTGTTCAAGGGGTACCTGAAAGACCCAAAGAAGACTGCAGAGGCCTTGGATAAAGACGGTTGGCTCCACACTGGAGACATTGGAAAATGGCTTCCGGTGAGAACCAAAACAGATTATTTTTCCTGCAGTGTAATTTTTCCTCCCGTTGCATGTAAATGAGTCGAGCGACTGGTTCCACATTTACCAAGTACGACCACAAGCTCTTCTGGACTAGATTCATAGTGTCTGTGGAACCCTCAAGTCATATTGGCAGATTGTGTATATTAAGTTCAGTGTTTTGAAGAAAGGGATTTAAGGTGGAATCAAAGAGGTTCATAACTGAGGTTTTGAGAAATTATTTATTCTTGCTTTAGGGATCACTGGTTTGACAAGAACTAAGGACTTTGGACGTTTTGGGAAATATGCTTATTGTCTGTGCGTGAGTGTTCGATCTGTCCACTAAATATAAAGCTGGAGCCAGGAGATGGTTAGCTAAGCGCAAAAACTGGAAGCAAGGGGGAAGTAGCAGCTGCCCTGGCTTTGTCCAGAGGTTAAAAAAAAATCTGTAGTTTGGCTAATCGTAAAACAGTGTAAAAACAATTTTCAACAAATTTCTTAGCTGGGAGCAGTAACTTCTTGCAAGGAACCTATAAATGAAATTGCTTGAAGTATGGATAATGAATAAATGTATAGGTTCCTTGGAGTCATGTCACTGATGTTGCCAGGCAACCAGGAAGAAACGGCACAGCCCATAACCCCCCATTTAAACACAGCTTGATTAAGCACATAACAATTCAAACTCAAGGACGATGCTCACTCACATTCATTAGATTCCCCCCCCCCATAGGCTCTGCCCTTGACTCTGACATACTTTTGATTATCTCTTATCTAGAGTAATAAGTGATTTGGTCATATGGTCAAAGGTTCTCAATTTCACAACACTCTTGGAAATTAACTTTTATATTAATCAGCCTTCAAAGATGAGCTTGACTTGTATGGTTTTTTTTTTTTGGTTTTTTTTATATTGCAAGAACAAGTCAGTTATTTCTGCAATCTGACTATTCTGTGAATAGAGTGGAGTTCTGAAGATTATTGACCGGAAGAAGAACATCTTCAAGCTGGCTCAAGGAGAGTACATAGCACCAGAGAAGATTGAAAATGTGTATGTACGCAGTGAACCTGTGGCCCAAGTATTTGTGCATGGAGACAGTCTACAGGTATGGTAAAACCAGCATCTTTGCAGTCTGTGCTTGGACAATACTCAATCCCCCTCATCAAACTTCTTTCCTCTGTCTGTAGTCCTGCCTGGTTGGGGTCGTGGTCCCTGATCCTGAGGTCCTGCCAGGTTTTACCAAAAATCTTGGGTGCCAAGGCTCCATTGAAGAACTCTGCAAAAACACAGTAAAGTTTCTGTCTGGCCCCCTCTCACACCTGTGTGTAGGAGGACCTTTCTTATCTCAACTTGTAAACAATCTCAGGCATCACTTTAATATAACTTTAGTGTCTTCAAGTTTACTTTTCTAGCCAAGCGCCAGCAAACAATATCTGCAGTAAGCATCCTGAACACTAAGAGGCCAGCTGGACTAGTCTTCCATGCTTGCTGTAAAACTCATAAGGCATGATGCATGCAATCAAATTCAATATTAAAAGTAGAGCAGCGTTTAATTTGATTTCAGCTGACATTTTTTGCTGGAATGCTTCTAACAGTGACTTTTTATTTACAGGAAATTAAGAAAGCCATTCTTTCAGACATGACCAAACTGGGCAAAGAAGCAGGACTCAAGTCTTTTGAGCAGGTAACGGCTCCTCATGAATTCCCCAAATGAAACCATTGTGTAAATGTGTATGCAAGTCTGCTATTAGAGACACTTGCAGTTATTGGTAATTGTACAGCAATCCAAATTTCCAATTTAAAGAAATTGGTCAAATAAGGCAAATTAATGATTGTTTCCTGTTCTGCAAGCATCTACTCTCCTAGAACAGATTCAAGCAAATAATCATTTCTGACTAATTTCAAAAGTAACTCGACATTTAAATTAACATTTGACAACAGATTTTCTGGTGCTACGGATTTCACTAAACATGTCTTGGTTCACCCTATAGTAGTTAAAATGAGCATCTTTTGAACAAAGCAATGTCTTAAAGTAACATCAAGACCAAACAGATTTCAGACACTAGACTCATTTCCTCCTCCCCGCCTCCTTCCAGGTGAAAGATGTGTACCTCCACCCAGAGCAGTTCACCATTGAGAACGGTCTGTTAACTCCCACTCTGAAGGCCAAGAGGGCCGAGCTCAAAACTCTCTTCCAGCCACAGATTGACAAACTGTATGCTAACTTCCAATAAATGGAATGAACCTACACCACCAACTCATCTACTTTGTTCCCTTTTTTGGAGTCTTTGATTAAAACATGATTCAATTCACCTATTGTGCAGTAGCCTTTCTAAACATCCACAACAAGACAGATCAACTTTGAGTTCTGCTATGCGTTTTGGCTTTAGAGGCCTAAGACAATGAGATTCTGTTAAACTCATCTTTCTGCAGAACAAATCTTGCAGTGCAGGCTGGGGGTTTAGCTGGACAGACTCCTTGGCTACAACCTGAGTGAATCATCCTTTTACAGTCCCAGCTGAAGAGTTGGATGCATCAGGTGTGCTTCACAAAACCTTAAATGCACTCCATGCTTGTGTTAAAATGTACTTCAAATGCTTGACAGTTCATTTGTTAGTGTCACAGAATATGATTTTAGAACTGTCATCACTGCATTTCACTGAAGTCGGGATGCACAAGAGAGATTGAAGGAGGCAGCAGAGGCTGAGAGAACTGACTTAGGTTCGGTCACATGTTTTCGTTGAATGAAGTTGCCCCGTACGCAGCCCTGGAAAAAGGACGTGATGTCATGTTTCTGATGTGGGTCATAAATATTGATCAGTGATCACAAACTAAAGAGTGAGGCTACAGTTTGTAGTGCGATAATGTACTAAAATGGTAATTGGACTTGTATAGCACTTTGCAACCCTAATGGTTCCCAAAGCACTTTAGATTGGTCTCATTCACCCATTCACACAACAATGGTGACGGAGCTGCCATGCAAGGTGCTGGCCTCCATCGGGAGCAACTTGGGGGTTCAGTGTCTTGCCCAAGGACACTTCAACATGTGGACAGGAGAAGCTGGGATCGAACCATGTATACACATGACATCTATTGCATGTCTGTGCGTCCTGGGAGAGGGATCCCTCCTCTGCTGCTCTTCCTGAGGTTTCCCCATTAAAGGGTTTTTTTTTTTGAGTTTTTCCTTAACTGGATAGAGGGTGTCGTTTACTCGACAGACTGTAAAGCTCCTTGAGGCTGAGATAGTGGGCTGTATAAATAAAATTGACTCTGACCAGCGAGTCTGCTGGAGCAGCTGGTGATCGCACCATCGTTCAGGTTTCAACAGAAGTGAATGAGAGCAGCAAATTTGTAGGATGGAAATAATGTGGCCATAACTTGAGTCCCTAGTATGGGTCAATCTCCAAAACAATCTTACAATTCCCACAAGGTAACTCAATAGCCTCTTTTCTTAGACCCCTCAGTCTTCAAACTGCCATGCTTTAGAGTGGAACAAGGCTTTCTGTAAAAAAAACTGAAGTCTCAACCCTGATGTCATGAGGGTTTATTTTCTCATGCTAAATAAAGTTCCCTTCAAAGCCACAGAAGAAAATACACTCCCTGGCCACTTTGTATAGGTGTAGGCTACCTAATCTTATGAAATCCAGCACAACAGTTGACACATTCTACATCTATACAATTTATAATGGCCAGTTTTTGTTTAAACTTTGACTACATTATATTGAGTGCTGTTTCAAATGTTTTTGTCATCCCTATTTTACACACATGCAGGGGGGGGGGGGGGCAGAATATTAGAAACAGTCCAGTACATCACTATGACCTCTATGCTAAAACAATTGAATTAACATTTATGACAGCATCAAAAAAGCCTGAACATTACAGACATTAGAACAGTTGGATTGCATTAGATTGTACAGGTGTACCTAATAAAGTGGCCACTGACTGTTTTGTTTTCAAAAGGTTGCATAGTACTCCTTGTGAAAAGTAAACCAATCTTCATATACAGTATAAAACCAAAGGAGTGCCCCTTTAAATGTTTACCATGTTGCTAATATTAGATAAGTGATAAATGTCTACTACTGTAATCAGCATTAGTGTGTTTTTATAAGGGTAGAGAACAAGGCAACACTTACAATATTAATCATGTCCACACTCCAGTGAAACTTTGGGATTCATGTTTATATATAAGTGCATCCACATGGTCTTTACTTTGAGCTGAACATCTATGGAAGCATTATATTTGGACGTGGTCTAAATCGGTGTAACAAGTCAGTTGACAGAGTTCAAGCAAAACGGTTTCTGCTTTTTGTTAACACCGCCCTCATGTGTTAGAATACAAACATTGCAGGTACTGATGCTTTACTATGCTACAGTACTCAACTGTGCCAATGCATATTATTGAAAGTAATGAATAGCAACAATGGTTCAATGATGTTTTACATCATTAGTGCAGGATTATTATTTGCAACTCTCCCAAAAATGACTAAAAATATGCTGAACTGGTTTGATTATTCAAATCACTGATGGTTAACATCAATATCAGGACTTACTTGTTTTTCTTAACCTGTAATGGGAATGCAACCTGCCCTGGTAGTCTGCCTGCCCTCCACCCACTGCATGCTGGTATATGATTTAACTCCCAGCTTTCCTTGGAGTTAGCCAGTAAGGAAAATAAATGATTTATTTTGTAGCTGAATTTTCCAGAGCATTATTTGTTGCAAATATGATATACAGTTTCTCATGATTTTATTTGACCAATCTAGCAGTGTTTTTGTTTCATAATTCTTGGACAGATATTTCCAATTTAGCAGAAATTAAACTGAAAAAACTAAATTAAAAAAATCATTAAATTTGAAATGAGGATTTTCAGCAGCTTATTTAATTTACACCAAATATACATACATTGAAGATGATCACATAGAAGGTACAAATGAGTTACAGATTGTGTCATAAACAGATTTACAGTTTGGAGTGTGTTACAGGGCTGATCATATGAGATATGGAGGCACGGAGAGGAGAAGAATCCCCTCAAGAATAGCGACCAAGAGTCGAGGTACAGTTTAAGTTTATCTTGCATAGTAGATGTTAATGTTTCAAGAGAGGAATGTTCTGCAAGTAGAAACATAACAAATAGAATCTGATTCAGCTAAAGATGTCAAACATGTCACACAAGCTGTAGGATTCTTTGTAGGAACCTTATAGGCTACTGGTTTGTGAATACAGGGATGTATTTTTGCTTTGCAGGTCAGCTGAACATGTTTATTCATCATGTGCCATGCATCTGCTGTAGCTCAGCTTCTGGTGTTAATAAATTAAATTAAACCCATAAATAGTGTAAATCTGCCAATGTTATAGGCCATTAAAGTGTGAAACATGAACTTATAGGTGTTTGGAAATGGAAACTGATTTAGCTAAATGAAAGCGAAACATCTGGCCTATATGTCAACAAGGTATATGATTCTGTATGAACGTCGTCAAGGCAGTGTTGGCAGAAGTATTCAGATCTTTTATTTAAGTAAAAGTACTAATACAGTACACCACAGTACCACTACAAGTAAAAGTCTTGCATTCAATAAGTAAAAGCATGTAAGTATTATCAGCAAAATCTACTTAAAATATCAAAAGTTAAAGTACTCATTCTGCAGTAAAATGCTCCCTGTCAGAGATTTACTATTATATCTGATGTTTTTGGATTAATATACTGCTGCATTAACATGCATGTTGCATTTTACTACTGTGGATGTTTATGGTTGTGCTAATTTTAACTCCTTTATATTGTGGGTAGTTTCATCTACAGCAATGCATCATATTCTATAAGATCATATGTTTGTAGCGTCGCAGTCCTGTGAGAACCACGTATCTCTAAAAAGTTTAACTTTTCACCAGCACAACAAAAAAACAGCCCTGTTTCCAGCTTTGTGACGATGCACTTTACAGCTGATCCAAGGTTTTTTAATTAGTTTATTTATCTTAAGAAGGAGGAGGATTTTCTTAACCCATAAAGGAACACTTCATCATTCGGTTTATCACAAACATTCTAAATATAGAAAATACATGGTTTTCACTGGACAGGAAAACTGTAATCTGAAAAGTAACTAGTAACTAAAGCTGATGACAAATGTAGTGCAGTAAAAAGTACAATATTTGCCTCTGAGATGTAACGGAGTAGAAGTATAAAGTTGCATGAAATGGAAAGTATCTTGAATTTGAGTAAATGTACTCGGTTATATTCCACCACTGGGTAATGCTGCCACCTTGTGTTGGCTTTGCTCGTTGGTTTCCCAGAGAGTCGCTCCGGGCTGCAGCTGGATACGGCTCCGCTTCACCTGGAGTTTTCCCCGGGACACACCGACGCTTCCACCGCTCTCCCCGGGCTGCTTTGGGACCCCTAACAGGAACAAGTCCTTCAGTCAGTCAGACAGTGGAGGTGTACGCAAATGTCACCTCCTCTCATGCGTTTGCATAGCGACTATTTTACAGTCGGTGCGAGGATTTGGCTCGTTGCTCCTCAACTCCTGTGATTAAACTTACCTGAGAACCGGAGCAGCTGCTGCACACTTCTTCAACATGGCTTCTTCCGCCACAGGTGACCACGAAGAGCAGGTAAGCGGACTTTTACTTCCTCCTGCTGTTGTAAATAACAATTACTCCATCTTAATGTCGGGGTAAGTCTCCTGGTTTGGTTTGTTGTAGTTTGTTGTTGTGGAATACAAATGTTTGATTCCTCCAAGTTCCTGACTGTTGGCTTAAAGTTTTATTTTCCTCTGCGGGTAAAATGAGAAATAGTCAAAATCTCAAATATCTACATGGCTCATTTCATTTGGTATGCAAATAGTGCAGTCTCCTAACTGTTACGGAAGGCTAGCTGTCTCTATTATAGTAAATTAAGTATTGCTGGATTTTGGATTGTTGGTTGGACAAAACAAACAATATGAATATGTCAGCTCAGCCTCTGGGAAACCCTGATGGGCATTTTCACTATTTTTTTGACATTATATGTGGCTCATAATCTTGCGTAATGAGCAATATGGACCTTATTCATCTGGACTGGATCAAATTAAAAATATAAATTGTGCAGGGTCAAGCCATTTTCTCATAAAATGTACTGACATGACAATTTCATGTTATTTTCTTGCTGTTTTCTAATGCACACTGTATTTTGTAATTCGTCTTTTCTTAATCCAGTACGTTTCTTCTGGGTGCACTGTATATCAGTATTTGGCATTTGAGGTGACCCATGTCACTGTCTGCAACTACTGAACATAAATCCTTCTTGCCTGACAACTCCTACTACCCCAGACTGTCTGAAAAGCCCCAGACGTCAACCTTGACCCAGTGGAAGAATGAGTTTTACAGCAGGAAGAAAAGATGAGCAGGCCCTGTTATCAGTATTTACAAATAATCAAAAACATGTCACAACCAGTGTGCAAATATCAAAATGTCTGTCTGTCTGCTCAGCTGTATTTTGTGGTGATGTGTCTATCTTTACTTTTTCCCTCTTCTTTTCTTGGCTTACCTTTCCTCGAACTTCAATCATTATACAGCAAATGTGTTAGCTTGCAGTTTTTCAGCAGAATACTTGTAGTTTTGGCTAATCATCACTCTCATAGATTGGCTAGTTACATATTTCTGGATATTTATATCTTATGTTTTGTAATCAGCATTGGTTAATGAGGAAGGGAGCACTGTAATGTCCATGGTTTCATAGATAAATATATTGAACCTTGAATCAGCTTGGCCTTCTGCACATTTAAAGGGTTAATACTGAGAAGATCTATGAAGAAATATATACAAACAATGTACTTGGAGCTCTACTTGGGTTTTGCTCATACAAGCCAGTCACACTGCTTCAATTCAACACTAAGTAGTGATACCATAAAGCATCACAACTCTGGCAGTTAGTTTACAAGAACTTGATGGACTGCATTGTTTTGTTATACCAGGAAATAATATGAGCGCTGGCAGACATTAAACTAGTAGCAACCTCAGAAGATTGTTGCCAGCTTCAAATTTGAACATGTCATGAGTAGCAAGTAAACTATACATTTCCAAGGATGTGTTAGTTTCACTCTTATTTTTTAATTTTTAATTTTTTGTTGGTTTTGTCATTTGTCCTGTGTCAGTGTAATAAATACTCAAAACACGGAATTGGTTTCAGGGTGGGAAATTTACTTTTTAAAACATCTACCAGCCACTGACAGATAAATGTTCAAATTCACCAGCCACTCAATAGTAAGTTATTATTTTATGTCTGAAATCTAGCATGTGGGAGACGTTTGCCTTCAAGGCTTTCTTTCAGAAAGCCTTTCTAACACGTGGTTAACGTGAAACAGTTGCTCTTTAGTTAGGTTTAGGCACCAAAACTACTTGGTTAGGTTTAGGAAAAGATCATGGTTTGGGTCAAAATAATAAGTCAACATTGACTTTTGGTTTCACACAGGACACAAACGGCAATCTCCTGGGTGAAGGTCAGGCATTTGATCCATCCACCCACCCAACCAACCAACCAACCCCGACTTCCTCACAACATGGACTTTGTCGCTCTTTATACTATGTCACCTGACTCCCTAAAGGCTTTCTGGCTAAAGGCTTTCTGGCTAAAAGCTTTCTGGCAGAAAGCCCTGAAAGCAAACGTCTCCCATCTGCTGAAATCTACCAGCCACTTTCATATTTTACCAGCATTCGGCTGGTGGCTGGTGCTAATTTCCATTCCTGGTTGGTTTGCAAATTTGGACTCAGATAATGTGGCAGGTAATGACTTCATGAGGGGAATCTTCTTGGAGCTGAGTGGAAGTGGTGAAATGAAACTCAAGTTCAAACAATGACCTCTTGCCAGGATTTAGGGGCTGTCAACAAGTAAATAATGCATAGACATTGCAGTTTATTAAGTGTATTTTAAATGCTTACTATACTGATGAATGTTTTTTAAAGGCTGGAATAGGCAGAGAATTTTCTGTTACCTAAAGTCATACGTCCTATCTGAAAGTAATAGGTGTGTATGGTGATTTCTTTTAGCCATACTGTCTGTCTATGCATGTTGATCTGTGTGTATTCCAGCCTGTTTGTGCGCCTATCTGTCTGTGGTTCCTCCCATCTGTCCGTTAATAGTTGACCACAGATTGTAATGGGAAATGGAAGGCGGTTCAGTTTCTCAGAGGTAGTAGTAATAACTGCCTGTTGTCAAGACACTGCGCAGGAGGTTTATTGTGGCAGAGCAAACACGGTGAGGCTACACCTATAATCCTGGTCAAAAGCAAATGGACAACACAGTGATTACACTACACCTGGAGCCTGCAGAGCTGTCTCCAGCTGTGTGTGTCTGTGCAGGGAGGCCTGACGGGTTAAAAAGGCAAACAAGCGTTTGGAGGAAATTATGAAGAAAACTTACAGTGCATTATTCGCTAGCTATAAACACGTCTTTAGGGTTGCATGGGGCTGTTGGTGATCAGAAGGGGTTAGTCCTCACTGTCAAAACAGACATTTGATTTGTTGGTTTCATGTTTGTGTCCATGGTTTGGCTAGTTGTTGTGGTGTTGCCAGTAGCCACCAGCCATGTTCTGTACAGAAGCCACAGCAGGAAATGAGTCACAATCAACATTTAGTTTCCACTATAGCTCGACTGATACTAGATTTTTGAGGCCAGTACCAATATTGATATTTGAGAGTGTAAAATATCTGGTAATGATATATTGACTTTAGTGCTGCAACTGATGATTATTTTTATTATCAATTAATCTGCTCATTATCTTCTTGATTAATCATTAAATTGTTTTGTCCATAAAATGTCAGAAAAAAAAGGAAAAATGTCTGTCTTCATGTTGCTTGTTTGGTCCCACCAACAGTCAAAGAGAAGCACAAAGAGTACAAAGAGAAGCATCAAATCCTCACATTTGAGAAGCTAGAACTGGCAAATGTTTGGAATTTTTTTGCTTTAAAAATGTTGATAATTAGGTTATCACAATAGTTGCTGGATAGTTTTCTGTTGGTCGGTTAATTGAACAAATGCCAGGGGGAAGTAGACAGAACAGTAGAGAGAAGCTCTGTTGTGACTGACTAACGCTAACCTGGCCATGCTGAGATATGTGATAGACAGCTGATAGGCTTTTTGTTCTTCTCAATGCTGAGCTGATACTTAAAAACTTAAAGGAGAAAACCTCAAACATTAAACATAGGAAGTGTTGGATTTATAACAAACAACCATGACTCATGCTGGAACTCATGCCAAGGTCTGAAACAATTAGTCAATCAACACAAAATGAATTGACAACAATTTTGAAAATCATACAAGTAATCTATTGAGGTGAGCAAACATTAGCAAATGTGAGGATTTATTGCATCTATAAATTTAATATCTTTGGGTTTTGGACTATTTTGGACAAAACAGGCAATTTTAAAATGTCACCGAGTTTTTGTAAACTGTGAAGGGCATTTTTCACTATTTTCTGTCGTTTTATTCATATCAGTGCTTCTTTACTGTATAGGTCACAGCTACATGTAAGCTTGGCAATGCACCGATGTACAGTATGCACATAGTGAATTTTGTAATGTAATGATTAAACAACTATGAAAGGTCATGACAGTACTAAAGGTTAGCGTGGTCGGCTTAATCATTTTAGTTTTTGTATTAATTTTTACTACGTGAGCATTTTCATAGTCCCTCTCATTGTATTGGGAAAAGTCTAGTTCAGCTGACTCAGCATGCTGCATGGGGGGTGGTGTGTGTGTGTGTGGGGGGGGGGCTTACTGATTCACTCCCAATGGCTTTCAGTCAGTGCAGGGTATTGTAATGAGTAAACATGACCTCAGTTGTGGTGAGGTAATGTCAAGTCACTGAATTAGTGTTTGTCTGTGGAGAAGATGACCTGCTATTGGTATCAGACCAGACAGCAGTTATAATTGTATCACATACTGGAGTGTATTAGCCATAAACAAGCATGACATTGTAGCAATAGATATGCAGTATGTCTGGTTAGTAGCGTTAGCATGTATTTCCACTTAAGTATGAATGTGTAAACATCTGTTAGCATGTGCGTTTATATGTGGGTGTATTCTGAGCTTAATTTTGTGTGTGTGTGTGGACATGTATTAGGACATAAATTTGTTTACACAGTCACATTGTGGGGACTCGCCTTCTTACTGGGGACAAGTCCTCATAATGTAAATCATCAAATTTTAGGGTAAAGACTTGGTTTAAGGTTAGAGTTAGGCATGTAGTGATTAGGGTTAGGGTAAGTCTCCAGGAAATGAATGTAAGTCAGTGTAATGTCCTCTGAAGGGATGGAAACAACGTGTGTGTGTGTGTGTGTGTGTGTGTGTGTGTGTGTGTGCGCTAGTCTGTGACTAGCTGAGCCAGATACACAGTAGGCCATGGTGAGACAGACCAGAGCCTGTGATAACTGAATGGTAGCTATTGACAAGGACTCACAGATAGAAGGAAGGATGCCAGTGTATAAAGTCTTTATATATTATATATTATATATTTACTAACTTACTTAATTTTTGCAGCATTTTTTAAGGCACTAAACAGTCAAATTGTGTTTTCCTTATCTTACCCTTATCTACTAAAGGACTGCACTGAGGCTTTGCACCAATAAAATGGAAGAAAAGCAGTACAGCTGAAAATTGCATGTTTGGGTTCATGCAATATGTATTTTAAGCAGCCCTGTCTCCTCGACATTACTTTTATATATGACATAATTATTGGTTTCCCCATTACGTTCTGATGACAAATATAATCGCTGCCTGGACAATGCTCAAAGGGAAGATTTTTTTTTTTGTAGATGAAGTGATGCATTTACGTACATTTCCTCATCTTGTTGCTAGAAAACGTTATCTGGTCAGCATTACATTTCCTTCAAAACGTATTTGCCATGGAGTTGCAAATGAGTTGTCCATAAGCGTAATTTCTTGGAGACACGGTTGATTTTAAGCCGTTCTCGTTCAGAGGTGCAAAATGTGGGAGGAGGTATTAGAAATGTATACAAATGGCTTATTATTTTTTATCCTCATCAACAAGTTCAGCAGCAGAAAACTCTTCTCTTTTGCGTTCCCTTACTTTCCAGGCGTCAGATCTTATTTACACATTTGTTTGTCCGGGAGTATGGGGTACCGGGGTCGCTGCTACAAGCCATCCGGTCCCTATATAACCGAAGTGAGTGCTGTGTCCACATTCTCGGCACAAAGTCAAACACGTTCCAAGTGGGTGTTGGACTCCGCCAGGGCTGCCCCTTGTCACCAATCCCTATATAACCGAAGTGAGTGCTGTGTCCACATTCTCGGCACAAAGTCAAACACGTTCCAAGTGGGTGTTGGACTCCGCCAGGGCTGCCCCTTGTCACCGAATCTGTTTGTGATATTCATGGACAGGATTTCAAGGCGCAGCCGGGGGGAGGAGAGTGTCCGGTTTGGTGGTCTCAGAATAGCATCTCTGCTCTTTACGGATGATGTGGTTCTGTTGGCTTCATCGGGCTGTGACCTTCAGCATGCACTGGGGCGGTTTGCAGCCGAGTGTGAAGCGGCTGGGATGAGAGTCAGCACCTCCAAGTCCAAGGCCATGGTTCTCAGCCGGAAAACGGTGGAGTGCCCCCTTTGGGTTGGAGGTGAGTTACTGCCCCAGACGGGGTAGTTCAAGTATCTCGGGGTCTTGTTCACGAGTGATGGTAAGATGGAGCATGAGATGGACAGGCGGATCGGTGCAGCATCAGCAGTAATGCGGGCGTTGTACCGGACCGTGGTGGTGAAGAGGGAGCTGAGCCGGAAGGCAAAGCTTTCGATTTACCAGTCGATCTACGTTCCAACCCTCACCTATGGTCATGAGCTTTGGGTAGTGACAGAAAGAATGAGATCGCAGATACAAGCAGCCGAAATGAGTTTCCTCCGCAGGGTGGCTGGGCTCACCCTTAGAGATAGGGAAAGGAGCTCGGACATCTGGAGGGAGCTCGTAGTAGAGCCGCTGCTCCTTCGCATCGAAAGGAGCCAGTTGAGGTGGTTCGGGCATCTGATTAGGATGCCTCCTGGACGCCTCCCTTTGGAGGTTTTCCGGGCACGTCCAACTGGTAGGAGGCCCCGGTGCAGACCCAGAACACGCTGGAGGGATTATATATCTCATCTGGCCTGGGAACGCCTTGGGGTCCCCCAGGAGGAGCTGGAAAGCATTGCCGGGGAGAGGGACGTCTGGACAACCCTGCTTAACCTGCTGCCACCGCGACCCGGCCCCGGATAAGCGGAAGAAAATGGATGGATGGATGGATGGATTTGTCCGGTTAGATGACAGGAGGGAACATTGGTTTTAATGTTCTCCATTGATACTTGACAGAACATGAGGCTGTTGACCAAAGATTTTGAAAAGCCTACATGGGACAAATCCTTGCATTATTAAGATTATTAGTGATGACCAGACACTAGATGGATACTTTCATATAAATGGCAAACTTCCAAACTTGGTCTATAACAGTCACCATCAAAATCAATGCTTTTATTCTACAGGCACCAATAACAATGTGGATGTGAGCTTATAAAAGTTCCGATAAAAATCTGACAGTAATGATTAACCTGGTTAATTTCATTCACTGGCTTCAGAAAAGCCTGACTTTAGCTGTTAAACATTGACAAAATAGGGAATGTTCCTTATTCCAAACAAATGTATTTACACATTAACAAAACTGTTTGGGTTTGCTAATTCTCAAATATGGCAAATGTATAATGCGGTAAAGAATCTCATAATATAACTCACTTATAACTAATAACATATGCTGTAATGGCCTAATGTGAGCATAAAACAGATATGCCTACCCCAAAGCATGTGGTATATCTAAACCTCTCAACTATTATTTTGAATTTATGACACCAAGGGTCAAAAGGACAATAAGATATAGAAACAATAATCACGGAAGTAGAGGCAAAGCTCCAGGTAGGTCATCCGATTATAAAAACACCGTGCCTCAATTGTGAAAGGTTTAAAGGAGCAGGCCAATGATTTTGCATGTTTTAACCCATTAACTTAACTAATGTTGATGAAGTTTTTTGTTTTTAGTCCATTTCACGAGAGATTGTAGAATAATGTATTTCAGATCATTTTGAAAGAACAGGAAATGGTTTCAAAAGGAAGATTCTTGGTTTAGAATAGATTTTATATTAGATGGAAATGACACTGTGGGTTAGCAGCACCGTGAGTGGCAAAATATCTGCTACTGTCTGAACATCTGCACATTGAATGAATGAATGGATCAATGAATGAATGAGTACCAGTGTGTAAGCAATAATGACTGAGAATAGGACACACACACTCTCTCAAACACTACATTCAGGGTCATAGCACTGACTGACACCAGAGTCTTATACAGTATAGGGGGGTGTATTCTGTATCTATGTGAATGGGTCAACGTGTGTCAGCTGACCCTCTTCCCTGGGCGGAACGAGGATCCGACGTGGGTCAACGTTCCCATGAATGAGTTCGTCATCCAGGAACCTGTCTGATTTATAATGTGAGGTATGACGTAACTGTCCCTTGCTGTAAATATTAGGGTTGGAAATTAATTTAAACACTGTTTTAATGTTTGTTGACATTTTCCCACCACATTTACATTTATATTAAGATGCAAAGAGATGCAGGAATTGTTGTTATTTGACTGATGCATCAGCAGAGCGATATAGCAGACTGATATGTCGGCAGATGTGCAAAAAGAAAATTGTAGTGCAAAGATATACACTGATCAGCCATAACATTATGACCACCTGCCTAATATTGTGTAGGTCCGCATTTTGCCACCAAAACAGCCCTGACTCTTTGAGGCATGGACTCCACTAGACCTCTGAAGGTGTGCTGTGGTATCTGGAACCAAGACGTTAGCAGCAGATCCTTTAAGTCCTGTAAGTTGCGAGGTGGGGCCTCCATGGATTGGACTTGTTTGTCCAGCACATCCCACAGATGCTCGATTGGATTGAGATCTGGGAAATTTGGAGGCCAAGTCAACACCTTGAACTCGTTGTCGTGTTCCTCGAACCATTCCTGGACCATTTTTGCAGTGTGGCAGGGCGCATTATCCTGCTGAAAGAGGCCAGTGCCATTAGGGAATACAGTTTCCATGAAGGGTTGTACTTGGTCTGCAACAATGTTTAGGTAGGTGATACGTGTCAAAGTAACATCCACATGAATGGCAGGACCCAAGGATTCCCAGCACAACATTGCCCAAAGCATCACACTGCCTCCGTCGGCTTGCCTTCTTCCCATAGTGCATCCTGGTGCCATGTCTTCCCCATGTAAGCGACACACGGCCATCCACATGATGTAAAAGAAAACATGATTCATCAGACCAGGCCACCTTCTTCCATTGCTCCGTGGTCCAGTTCTGATGCTCACGTGCCCATTGTAGGCGCTTTTGGCGGTGGACAGGGGTCAGCGGCTACGCAGCCCCATACGCAACAAACTGCGATGCTCTGTGTGTTCTGACACCTTTCTATCAGAACCAGCATTAGAAGTCCTGGGATATTTTGGCCGTTTTTGAATACTTTTGATTTTGCCTTTATATATAACATTAAAAAATGTTTACCATGCCATTGTTTGGTATCTTTTTTTTCAGCACATGATCTATATGACCTGACAATTATTTTTTCATTTTGACATACTGTATCAACATATTGGACCCAAAAAACACACAAAACGCATAAAATCGGATTTGGAAAATGTTATTTTTACTATAAACAACACAAACATGCTCAACCAAGCATTTTAAAGGTTGCAAATGTAAACACAGGTTGTAAATATAACATATAAAAGGTAAAGTTGATATAAAATCAAACTATATACAACTGCTTACAACAAAAAGCAAGTGTAGCCATAGGCGATTTTTTTCTTTTTAGCTATGCCACTTTTCAAAACAGTTTATGTACACAATTAGACACAAAGCTACATTACAGGCCTTGCATTCCCAGAGTGTGAGGGGTTCCCAAATAGTGCAAATATAACATATAAACGTTAAACTGAGATAAAATCAAACTATATACAACTATTTACAACAAAAAGCTGGTGTGGACTGGGCTTGTGGAGATCTTGACCTGGTTTGATTCCCCCTCCCACGCCCCCTCCGTGTGCTTGTTGTTGGGGTTGTAGATGTTCCTGGCTGCTCATCGTCTCTGTACATGTGCATGACAATAACACATAAAAAAGATTCAAGATTATTCAAGATTCAAGATCTTTGTCATATGCACAACAGTTACAGTGAAGCAGTCGTTGGCAATGAAATTCTTGTTCTCAGGCTCCTTCAACAAAGCTCATACTAAGTGTACAAAAGAAAATCACAAAGTAAATGAGTAAATTCAGAGAAGCAAAAGTTAAAATATAGGAATTGAAATATATATGAGAGTAAAATAAAATATAACGTAAAATATAATGCTGAGGTAGACTGGTGTACAGTAAAATAAATAAAGTAACAGGCAGGATGTACAGTAATGTAGTAATGTGCTTAGTGAGAACCAGAATAGGAATACTGTATATACACATACACACATACACACATAAAAAGAGAGTTTACAACGTTTACAAAGAGAGTAATTAGCAAAACAAAGGTAATAAATGTTCATAAGAAGTTTGTCTTACCTCTCGTCATCAATAACAAAACACGGGTCGTCAATTTCATCATCGCCAAAATCACTCTCCGATTCCGACGATGAACTGCTGCAAACTGCGTCTTCCAGTTGAAAGAACAAGTTGATGGCTTGCTCCACGTTTAGTGTTCGCTTCATTTTTCTCCGACAAAACTCAAAATCTTCCGAAAACTAGCTCAATATCTCTCTCGTCTCTCTCTCTCTCTGTTCAATCGCCTCTCTCATCTCTCTCCTCTCTCGTCTCTCCTTCCCGCGTCTCCTTCTCTGCACACTTGCCCCCCGCTCCCTAAAATATTCAGCCTGTAGAGCAGAGTCAGCAGATTCGGACATTTTTTTCCGTTTCGTCATATGACAAAAAACGTCGAAGATATTTAAATAAATACAACGCTTGCACCATTGCATCTTGCATATTTTAACACAGGCGTAAATATGATTTTTATATAAAATGTAAACTATCATATGTCCGATTTTACTTGGTCTATCAACACCAAACAAAAACTAGCATGGAGTTTCAAGCCAGCACTTTCGACAAAAGTTGAAAAAAATGCTCTATGTGACTTTGTTTATACGCTGTGATGTCTTGAACAAGTCACATGATCTGATCACGCCGGCGTGATCAGCGACCTCAGAGGGTTAACTTTTTCAGCAATTTGAGCTACAGTAGCTCTTCTGTTGGATCGGGCCACACGGGCCAGCCTTTGCTCCCCATGCGCATCAGTGAGCCTTGGCCACCCATGACCCTGTCGCCAGTTCACCGGTTTTCCTTCCTTGGACCACTTTTGGTAGGTACTGACCACTGCAGACCGGGAACACCCCACAAGAGCTACAGTTTTGGAGATGATCTGACCCAGTTGTCTAGCCATCTCAGTTTGGCCCTTGTCAAAATCGCTCACATCCTTATGCTTGCCCATTTTTCCTGCTTCCAACACATCAATTTCAAGGACAAAATGTTCACTTGCTGCCTAATATATCCCACCCACTGACAGGTGCCATTGTAACGAGATAATCAATGTTCTTCACTTCACCTGTCAGTGGTCATAATGTTATGACTGATCGGTATATGTTTTATTTTCAAATTTTCTCAATTGAAGTTTCATAGTTTTGTTTATATGATTTTATTTGTGGTTATTATTTAAAATAATTTAAATATCAGTGATATTTACTATGATATATTTAGTGTTACTGTCATCTTTGACAGTAAAGCTAATTGTTCATATGTCTTTTTCACAAATGTTTAGCCCTATTGGGGTAAAAAAAAACAACAGTTATTAGTCAGACTCTAATCACAATAGATGTTTCATTAGGTTTAGTTTGGTGTGAAAAATACCTTGAAATGCTGGGCATTTATGATCACTTTATTTATATGTATTTATTCGATGTCTTCTAATCAGGACAATTGCATTCATGTCTGACATAAAACCCAGCCCTCTATCTGAAATTAAAAACACTGAAATATCATCAAGGCCCCAAATTGCTCCCAAAGCTGTTGAATAAACTAATGTTTTAAGCATCATATGTTTTTCTAGTAGTTGCAGAAGAGGCTTCAACAAACTTGTCAGGGAAGATGTCTTTATGATGAAATACTGGGAGTGTGATTGGACGTGTGTACAAATTGAAGTGGGGGCAGGGAAAGCAGCTTGGTGGTAGAAAGTGAGTCAGGATCCAACTTTCCAGCTCTGCTCCTATCACCGTGCGGCTCACTGGGGTTGGCGATGAGACCATTTTAGGCGTGGAACTATGTCCTTTTTGCTGCCATTAGCATTGTGTGAGTGCGCTGGTCCTGAGACAAAGACGGATTGTAAATCAAGGGGAGGTTGGAAAGTCCGTCTCTTTGTGACTGGTGTTGGTGTGTCTGCTCTTTCTCAATAGGAGAGAGAGAGAGAGAGAGAGAGAGAGAGCTGTGTAAATGAGCCTCTTTTACTTTACGAGTATTACTTAACCTTTTCATCTGACACTTTACTTGTGTTCATCTGGGGTGTTGCAGAAACAGACCCGTCTGATTGGTCAGTTAAAAGGGACAGAACACCACTTGTAGTTTTCCCAGGTTGAAAATTGGAAAAAGGATAAAAGTGTTTAATCTTTTTTTTTTTTTTTTTTTTTTTTTTTACAGATTATTGTCCTTATCGCTGCAAACTCTACTGTTGGAATAGAGAGCATGTAGACCAGCTGCTTCCTTTTACATTAGCACCTTTTGATAGGTTCATGCCCTCCCCCATAGTTAGTGATGTTACTGTACGTTTGATAACAAAGCTCTGAGGTCTGTTGTGTACATTTGGCTGTATTTCACCGCTGTAGACCTTCAACTCCCAGGATCTAGTGCTTTTTCAGGACATCCATGTCTGGAAATTCACATGACTCAATAAGAAAGTGTGTCAAACTCTGTGGATGTTTGTGTGTGTGTGTGTGTGTGTGTGAGAAAGACAGATTGAGACACACACACAGAGAAACTAGTAGCTCTGTTGATTGTGACATGATGGTGGTCATGCCAAACTTTCTTTCCAAAGCCCTGATTGGTTCACCCAACAGAATTCTCACAGTTTATGGGGTTTTCATGGAGAAATCATGCCACATTTTGGTTGTTTCCATGGGGATTCATCTATTGCCATGGCACCGCCTTGGCAAACAAGTATGAATCCAGACTAATTTCCTCCTGGCTGGTCATTATCCTTGAGATATCATTAATATGCAGAGAGTAGAATTGATAGTTTGCATGGGATACAGTTGAATACAGGCATTTCCATTATCCATCCATCCATCCATTTTCTTCTGCTTATCCAGAGCCTGGTCGTGGTGGCAGCAGGCTGAGCAGGGTTGTCCAGATGTCTCTCTCCCCAGCAATGCTTTCCAGCTCCTCCTGGGGGATCTCAAGGTGTTCCACGGTCAGATGAGATATATAATCCTTCCAGCTTGTTCTGCGTCTACCCCGGGGCCTCCTACCAGTTGGACGTGCCCAGAAAACCTCCAAAAGAAGGCGCCTAGGAGGCATCCTGATCAGATACCTGACCCACCTCAACTGGCTCCTTTCGATGCGAAGGAGCAGCAGCTCTACTCCAAGCTCCCTCCGGGTGTCTGAATTCCTTACCCTCTCCATAAGGGTGAGCCCAGACACCCTACAGAAGAAACTCATTTCGCGCCGCTTGTATCCGCAATCTCATTCTTTTGGTCCCTACCCAAAGCTCCTGACCATAAGTAAATTGAAAGGCCTTCTGGCTCAGCTCCCTCTTCACCACAACGGTCCAGTGCAACGCCCAAATTACTGCAGATGCCGCCACAATCCGCCTGTCCATTTGACGCTAAGCACAGAACTAATGGAAAGGCTGCCCGTGAGATGGACAGGCAGCATTTCCATTATTTTTGGGCTTAAATATTATAGTCTGCACTGTCTAAACTGTTGCGTGAAGCTACTGCTTTCTTTGGGGGTGGAGGAAAAGGAGGGAGGGGAGGAGAAGAGGGAAAGTGGTGACATGAATAAAGGAGATAAGAGAGAAGTGAAAGAAAAACAGGACGTGAGAAAAGAAAAATGATGGCGAAGCGTTTTTTTTTTCTTGGCATCGTTTAGGTGAAGTACTGATCTTATCAGGTGGCTGGCTGCGTTGACATTCCTTGATGGCAACCAGAGATGCTGCAGAGATGGAGAAAACAGTTTGCAGAAAGACACATTTGTGAGATTGTTGCTTTCATTTGTGTCTGTAGTGAGTAAATGGGATGAGCAGATCTTTCTGAGTTGAAAATGTATTGTTTTTACTGTGCTATTAACTCTTGCTTTGTCTATTTTTATTGCTGGAGTTCATAATCTATGTGCGCAACCCACAACTGCATGCAACAAGTTCACACCTGTGCTCTGGGGTTTATCAGAAGGCATTTTGAAAAACGGGATGTACAGGATCAAATACTGAAGTAGAAGTAGGCCTACATGCTGCAGGGAAAATGCAGAGACCATAAATCTAATCACAGTTACAAAATGCAGTAATTACTGGAATGCAAAGAACATCTCAGATTGGCAATTTGCAGTATAACATGGGTACAAGTCTGCTCTTCTTCCATGCATCGCAGCTGGTACCTCATTAGCTCACATCAGTATCTATGTCACAATAAACCCCATGGCTAGTTTTGCTTTCTCTCTACACAAATCACAGGCTTCAGTGCAGAACCACACCGGACATGTTTGCAAGCTCTCACACACACACACACACACACACACACACACACACACACACACACACACACACACACACACACAGAGACAGACACATACAAACCCTCTAGTATTTACAAAAACATTAAGTACATGTCTGCAGATAGCTGAAGCTTGGTGGTGTGTCAGAGAGTGGACATGGATTGAAATAGATCTCTGCAGACAAAACGTACAAACAAACACTTTCACACAAATAGAATAACTGTCGAAATCCATTAAAGAAACTTAAACCCTGCCAGTGCCTCTGCCTCTATCCTGTATCAGAGTTTGTCTTTTACTAGCAGCGATAGTGGAGTGTTTGGTGTTGATAACACCCACTCAGACAAGCAGGCACAAGCCCATTGGTTGCACATACTGTAGAGTCATTTAGGTACGGTCAAACATTTTGGATTCAACACCAAACCTCCCATGACAAATAAGATGAGTGATTTTTTTGAGGATATTACACACAACCTTTTATTATAATGCAAGAACGCTACAAACATGATAAACTTGTGGACTTGGCACAGATCATACTAGCACATTTAAGCACCACCACCTGGATGTTTGAGCTTCACTGTGCAGAATGATCTATTAGCAGAGTTTGACACTAGAAGGTTGTTTTCACATTCATCTGCTGAAGGGGAAGTTTCTCTGAGCTCACCTTAAATCTGAGTTTAAGACGTGTAAGTGCAGGCAGGATTTTGGAACATCACAACTAGTTTGGAAGCCAATTATTGTGGTCCAGTATGCAACTTACACAACTATGATGTGGAAACTTGAAGCCTCCAGTGCACATACACTGAGAATGGACTTTTGGTGAAGTAGGATTCAATTCAATTCAGTTTTATTTATATAGCGCCATATCATAACAAAGTTATCTCAGGGCACTTTTTCGAATAGAGCAAGTCTAGACCGACTCTTTATATTTACAGAGACCCAACAGTTCCCACCATGAGCAGCACCAGGAGACAGTGGCAAGGAAAAACTCCCTTTTAACAGGTAGAAACCTCGAGCAGAACCAGAACCAGAACCAGGCTCTGGGTGGGCGGTCATCTGCCTCCACCGGTTGGGTTGAAGGGGGAGGGGGGGAGCGGGAGAGAGAGAGCAGGAGGAAAGAGAACATACAGCAGCACAATACAGCATAGATATGGTAATGGCATTGATGTTAACACCAACGGAAACAACACTAAGAGCAACATTATAATAGCAATACCAACAACAAGAGCAACAACAGCAACAGCACCAGCAGGTGCAGAGCAGGAGCACGGGGGCAGCAGGCGGCAGCAACCACAGACCCAGACCTCCACAGCTCCAGAGGCAGAAACACCTGCAGAAAGCAACAGAAGGGGAGAGAGAGAGAGAGAGAGAGAGAGAGAAAGCACACAACTACCGGAAGAAGTTGAATTAATAACAAGCATTGATGGGATAGGAGACATCTTGTGTCCAGTGCTTTTGAAATAAACAATGTTTGTATGTACATTTTTCAGTGAGGGAGAATGAGTACATGTAATTTTAAGAATTTGTAAGTTTTTTGTGGAAAATTGTGATTTTTCTGTCTTTTAACACAGGGTTTGTCAACTGGTGGCCCCCGGGCCACATCCAGCCATATGATAAGGGTCTAGTTATCTTTATGGATATCCCATGTTTTTTAGAAGTCTGTTCACACTGATAGGCTAACAAAAATAAAATATATGAAAATATTAAAAAATAATAGGCTAATTAGGCCTCATATATATATATATATCAGTTCACCTATATCATGCCATTTTATTGCTTAAATTCCACCTAATATGGAATTGGATGTTACTGTAATGAATTGATGTGTTTCCTCTGTCCACTGTGTGATTGTTTTGTGTGGGCTTTCTGGTGGAGTGGAGGTGTATAATGGTGGCCGTCACATAATAAAGCCAATGCTGAGTCTACACAGCTAGAAATAAGGTGAAAAAGAATTAGAGGCAGGTCCAAAATGCTGTGTATCTTTGTCAATTTCCACCTCAGCCAAGTTCATAGCTTTTGACAAAAAACTTAACTCAAGCTCCGCTATCTCCTTGACAAGATTGTGACATGCGGTTGAAAGCTTTGGAAAAAGCTAGTAAGTGAAACTTGCGTTAAGATTTTAAGCAACTGTTTCCCCCTCAAATTTCAGATGTTACCGGTCAGTTTTTATTATGAAATTTATTGTGAAATGAAAGTGGAATAATCATTGATTTTCTGAGTATTTTGGTAAATCTCAAGGCACTCGTGAACTAACCTTGTGTCTCCTCACCAGAGGAGTTAAAGCCACTTACTGTACTGTGCTTACTTACATCTGCCAGCATACACACACAACCGCACACACAAACCAGTCATCTTTTGAAAGGCTTCTGTGGTCAAAGTTCACACCCTCTTTCTGAGAAAAAAACCAACCAATAGGCGCATGAGAACAAAGCTGTTATGTCTGCTGCAAACTTGCACATGATAGTCGCCGTTGTAATGAGGAATGTAACATACAAATCTTACAGTATAAACATGTAGCTAAATATAGACAGGTGGCTTTCTTCTTCACTGTCTCTGTCCTCTCTGATCTTTCCCATCTGTCTCCTCACACTCTGAGAAATAACATGAAGCACAACTGAAAGAAAACAGTTATCTCTTCTGGCTCTCACACACTCTCATTCTATCCCATATCTAAAATTTCCATAACCATTTAAATACCTACCTACTTGCACTGTATCTCACTACTGAGCTGATTGTTTTGGTCCCATTAGCAACCCACTGGCACTTACCAACCTATCTCCTGTAACCACCGGCTCTCTTTGCCTAGTATAATTTACGGTTATGGAGCCCTCACTGTGGAGTTATAAAGCCACTCCCTGTTCCAGTAGGCATTTAATGGCTGCCTGAAAGAGAATATTAGCTATAAAAGTATTGTGTTACCTCTGGGTGCATGGATGTAATGGTGCACGTTTTGGAGGCACATTATTGTGCGTGTGTGTGTGTATGTGTTTGAGGCTGTCTGATTGAATTCAGGCTGAGAGATGAGGAGACACATCAGAGAGACAGGGCTAGAAGAGAGAAAGGGAGAGAGGTGGATGTAAGCAGAAGACAGTACAGTGTCTGTTACTGATACACAAGCTGAAAACACATTAGAAAAGAGATATTAAGCCACATTTTATGTTGTATGCATAATGTATAAAAACTACTGTTGCCTTGTAAGGTTATTCTTGAATCATGCACCTTTTAAAGACATCATAAAATAGCCTCTTTACTTCTTTAATATGATGTAATTCCCGTTAAAGCAGGATTTTAGAGGCAACCATAATTCAGTGAAGTGGAAATCAATGGATTATTAGGTAAAGGGAGGCTGTTTGTTTGATGTAGGAGCAGAAGGGCAGGATGACTCAAACATTTGCGATGGCTTTATTGGTTTGATTATATGCTCACACCTACCAGTGCAGGTAGAGGTCATTGTTAAAGCTTAATTTCAAGAAAGAGACGACTCTTAAAGTGTCCAGCTGTGCCACAATTCAATAGGCAGGCTGCAAGCAGAGTATGTAGTGTCTTCACACTGGAGAAGAAACTAAATTAAAGGGGAAATGCCCATTTTACAGAGTTTAAAGGTATTGTTGAGTATTACTGCATATGTGGAAAAAGTTTTATGAAGCCTTTTGTGGCTCCAGAGGGAGCTGTGTGAGGCCTGATAATATCGGTCTGAAGACTACAAGTAGTCTCTGCCTCTGTAGCCCGCTCTTCATCTCTGCTGCAGGCTGGAGGCTCCAGGCTACATTAGCAGCTGCTAGCATAACACACCTGAACCTCTTACCAAACTGTCGACAGTCGAGTTGCATTGTGGGTAACGTAGGCGCCAGGACAAGTGTGCTGCCCTCGGTATATGTGCTGTATATAACTTGGCAGTCAGATAAACGCCATCCTAACATCAAGACTCTGAAGACAGTTGTCCCCTTGTCCACAGGTTTATTGACGTTGAAGGAAGGGTGAAACTAAAACATACAAAAAGCATAATCAAAACTATGCTTGCTTCTAACATGTACAGATATACAGAACGTGTATATATACCATCTCACTCTTTAATATGAATTAAATCCCCTTGTTTTCTTACTGTTACAGGTTTCAATGTATTTATTGTATATTTAACTTCACATGTATTATATGGCATCATATTTCAACATGTAATCGGCCATCTGTTCATTTATTTATCTGTAATTATTCTTATATGAACCTTTAATGGCTTAAGAACAGCGTAGTCATTAGCAAGAGTAACTCAGTAGATTTCTAGCATCAAACTTCACAAAATGTAACATTTTTGCAAAAATAATGATCCGTGCTTGTAGATGACAGTAAAACAATCATACATACCCACGATGCTATACCAAAGGCATAAGATGTATGCAGATTTCACTGGATTAGCTCAGATGCAATAAAACAACAGCTCTCAGAGTCATGCTCACTTACTTCCTGGTTACTGGTCACATGACATAACTTCCTGTTACTGACATCTGCGATTCTTAAAGTGGCCACAACAAAAATACAGAAACACATAAAAATTGCCTCAAACAAGATTTTTTAACATATTAACTTAGTTGTAACAAAACACTCCCCGCCTGGCGTGGTTACACGTCACTCACAAATCCATGACACTAAGTATCTGGGGGGAGAAGAAGCACTAACTCTGTAACAGGTCTAAGAAAGAGTGTAGTACCTCCTGGTTTAATGACCTTCACCTCAACTTGGCGCACCTTCCCATCTTTGCTAGGGAAGGTCTGTGTAACCAGTCCAAGAGGCCATTCATTTCTTTGTACTTGGTTGTTCTTGAGGAGAACAACACTTCCTGGCTTGATGTTTGGATGAATGGACTGCCACTTCTTGCGTGTCTGTAGTGTTGGGAGGAATTGCTTCCGCCATCTGTCCCAGAAGGTGTTAGACAAGTGTTGAACTTGCCGCCACTGGTGCTTGTAGAGGTCTGAAGCGCCGAACTCGCCTGCAGGAGCAGGAACAATGTTCACCTTTTGTGTGAGAAGAGCAGCTGGCGTGAGTATAAACGAATCATCAGGGTCAGTTGTCACAGGAACAAGGGGCCTGGCATTGATAATTGCTGCTACTTCTGCCATGAAGGTCACCAGCACCTCATGGGTAAGTTTGCCTTTCAGCTGGAGGAACATCGAGTCCAGGACTCTCCTTGCAAGACCTATCATCCTTTCCCATGTTCCACCGAAATGGGAAGCATGTGGAGGATTAAAAGTCCAAGAGCAACCTTGATCTGACAGGTAAGTCTTCACAGTTGTGCTGTCAATGTTTGAAGGGATCTTCAAGTCCTTACAGGCACCAACAAAGTTAGTGCCACGGTCCGAACGAATGTGTTTGACTGGCCCGCGCACAGCAAGAAAGCGCCTTAGTGCATTAATGAAGCTGGATGTGTCAAGAGATTCTATGACTTCAATATGAACGGCTCTTACGCTCATACATGTAAAGATTACAGCCCACCGTTTACTGTGAGAAAGGCCTCCTCTGGTCCGACGTGAGGAGACACTCCAAGGGCCAAACACATCTAACCCAACATTTGTAAAGGGAGGGTCTGTTGAAAGACGATCTGCTGGAAGGCTAGCCATTTTCTGGACGTTCAGTGGAGCTCTAAGCCGTCTGCAGGTTACGCATTGGTGAATGATGCTACTCACTTTTCTCTTCCCACCAACTATCCAAAATCCAGCTGAACGGATGGCCCCTTCTGTAAAGAGACGACCTTGATGGTGGATCTGCTCGTGGTGGTGTCTGACAAGTAAAGCTGCAATGTGATGCTTGCCAGGAATAATCAAAGGAGTCTTTTCGCTTTGATCGAGGCTTGAATGGTGGAGGCGGCCTCCGACTCTCAAAAGGCAGTTTGCGTCAATGAAGGGATCCAAATTTTTAAGAGGACTACTTGTAGGAATTTTCTCATGCCTTTGGATGTATTTGATCTCTTGACCATAGACTTCCTCTTGTACTGCTTGAATGATGATGGATGAAGCTTTGCTGGATTCCTCAACAGTGAGTTCGGCTTTGCAGTAATGCCAGCCCTTACAAGAGCTGCTCTGCCTCAGGGTTGTGTTGAAAAATCGGGCTATGTGTATGAGGCGAGTGATAGCACGAGTCAGTGACTTCCAAGAAGAGAACTTGGCAAATCGTTGGGAACCAAACTGTTTGGATGATGTTGTAGTGCTTAAAGTGGACACTAGAGGCCGAATGTCTGGGTCTGAACTTGGATCAACAAGATCGTAGGTACTCTCAGAGATACTTGGCTCTGGTATGGACAGAAATTTAGGTCCATTCAGCCAATTGGTGTCTTTCAAATACCCTGCAGCAACAGACCGTGTTGCATGATCTGCAGGGTTCTGGTCTGTTGGCACATAGTGCCACTGGTCTGGATGAGAGGATCTTCGGATACGTATTACCCGGTTACTGACATAGACGTAAAAGCGCCTGGTTTCGTTATAAATGTAGCCCAGAACCACCTTGCTGTCCGAGTAGTAGGTTACATCATCAAGCTGAAGGTCTAGTTCTTCTGAGATCAGGTCTGCTAACTCCACAGCAAGCACTGCTGCGCAAAGTTCTAGTCTCGGTACTGTGTGCTCAGGGCGGGGGGCCAACTTGGCTTTCCCCATTACAAACCCAACATCACTATTACCAGCAGCGTCTGTGACTTTTAGATATGCTACTGCAGCAATAGCTTTGGTAGATGCATCAGAAAAGACACACAATTCTCTTCTGACAGCTGTTGAAGGTGAAGTTTCAGTGTAGGGTCTAGAGATGGAAAGAGTGGACAGTTCTGTCAAAGAAGCTCTCCACGATATCCAGGTTTCCTCCATTTCTTGAGGTAATGGCGCGTCCCAGTCACCATTTTCTGCAGTGAGTTCTCTCAGAATAGCCTTGCCTTGGATAGTGACTGGTGCTACAAACCCAAGAGGATCGTAGAGGCTATTGATAGTGGATAAGACACCTCGCCGAGTGTAATGTTTTATCTCATCGGAGATACTGAAGAGGAAACGGTCTGTTTGCAGGTTCCAATTGAGCCCAAGACTGCGTTGCATTGGTAGCATGTCTGCATTAAGGTCCAGGTCTTTAAGGTCACTTGCATGGTCTCTGGACGGAAAGGCTCTCATGACCTCTTTGTTGTTTGCTGCGATCTTATGTAGCCTCAGGTTTGATTTGGAGAGAACGTCCTGTGTCTTTTTGAGTAAGCTGACAGCAGCTTCGACTGTAGGTAGGGACTTCAGACCATCATCTACATAGAAGTCACGCATCACAAAGTGCTTAACATCAGGGTCGACGTTGAACTCGCTGACCTGAACAGACTGGTGTAGGCCATGAATAGCCACTGCAGGTGAGGGGCTGTTACCAAAGACATGGACTCTCATGCGATAATCCACAATGTCTTTGGAGAGGTCATTGTCTTGGAACCAAAGAAAACGTAGGAAGTTCCTGTCATCTTCCCTGACCAAAAAACAATAGAACATCTGTTCTATGTCGGCTGTAAAAGCAATTGCTTCTTTTCTGAAGCGGATCAGTACACCAAGCAGTGTGTTGTTCAGGTCAGGTCCAGTTAACAGCACATCGTTGAGTGATACACCATTGTATTGTGCACTAGAATCGAACACCACTCGGATTTGTTTTGGTTTCTTTGGATGGTACACGCCGAATGTTGGCAAGTACCATCGTTCTTCTTCCTCACTGAGAGGAGGGGCTAACTCAGCGTGGCTGTTTTTAAGCATCTTGCCCATGAAGCTGAGGAAGTGGTCTCTCATTTCAGGCTTCCTCTCAAAGTTGCGCCTGAGAGACATGAGACGCTTCAGTGCTTGGGGCCTGTTGTTGGGGAGCCGTTGACGTGGACATTTAAAGGGTAATGGTGCTACCCAACTGTTGTTTGAATCTTTCTGTAGTCCCTCATTCATTATTTTCATGAAGGAGGCATCCTGAATTGAAGGAGCCACCTTGTTGTCATCTTTGGTCCGCTTAAACACATTACATCCCAGGTGGTCTGCATCACAGGTAGACTCCTCCTCAGAATATGCTGGAGAGTGATTGGTGACCTGGATGTCACTGTACTTTTCCTTGACACGGAACACGTTAGGGCATGGATCAAAAAGAGTAGGGCGGTCTAGCTCTGTGGTGTTCGTGTAAAAGGTGCTGATTGTTGGTGGTTTGTGGACGCTACCTAGACACACATTGCCTACAATGACCCACCCCAGATCCAACTTCTGAGCATAGGGTAGGTTGTGTGAACCATTCACCTGTTTACGGACTTTATGAACTCTGATAATGTCCCGACCCAAGAGAAGCATAATTGGGGCTTGTGGGTCGATGTCTGGGATGAGGTGTGCCACTGACTTTAGGTGTGTGTGATGAAGAGCCACATTGGGGGTTGGAATCTCGTCTCTGTTATTAGGAATGTCATTACATTCTATGAGGCTGGGTAATGGGATGTGGACAGTCCCATCCAGAGATTCCACTTCATAGCCACTGGCCCTTCTTCCTGCTGATTCCTTTACTCCAGCGCATGTCCTCAACGTGTAAGGAGCACTTGGACTTTGGTCACTGAATGCTTCAAAGAACTGTGAACGAACTAGTGACCTGTTGCTCTGTTCGTCCAGAATCGCATATAGTTTCACTGCTTTGTCTCTGTGGCCTGCTGGATATACTTTTACAAGACATATTTTAGAGCAGGATCGGTCTGTCAGATCTCCACCACAGACCTTTGTGCATTTGGTGATGACATGAGATTGAGGTGAGGTTTCCTCCTCCTCCTCCCTGCCGTGCTCTGGAGCAGGGTCCACCACTTCCGTCCAGGGCGCGGGTCCAGGGTGAAGTGCCGTATGATGTCTCTCGCTTTTACATTCAGAACATTGAACTTTAATTTTGCAGTTTCTTGCAATATGTGAAGACGAAGAACAGCATTTGAAGCACACATTATTTTCTTTTAAGAACGTCTTACGATCTTCAATGGGCTTTTCTCGAAACGCACGACATTTACGTAGAGGGTGCGGTTTTCTATGAATGGGACACAGTTTATCGTAGTCGTCAGATCTTGTTGGGGGCTCGCCAGTACCCGAAATGGCTCTGGTAAGTATCTCTGTTTTGTGGACAGAGACTTCCCGATGTCTGTTTGGCTTCCAAACTGTCTTCTCAGTTCTGGGAGCCATATCTGTGTGAGAGATGAAGTTGAAACTTGGATCATTCCTGATGCTAGCCTCCTGGCTTACAAAGTCTACAAAGTAGGCAAAGGGAGGATAGGGAACACAATTTTGCCGCTTGTAGGATGCACCGACTGACGCCCACTTTTCCTGCAGATGAAATGGAAGCTTCTGTACTATAGGGTTGAC
>SEMN01000951.1:0-142164 GCA_005408345.1 Macquaria australasica | reverse complement strand
CCTCCTCCCTCTCTCCCTCTCCTCTTCCTCTACACCTCTCCCTCCCTCCTCCTGGCCCTCTCCTCCTCTTCCTCTCCTCCTCTTCCTGCCTCCTCCTTGCCCTCTCCTCCTCTTCCTCCCTCCTCCTGGCCCTCTCCTCTCTCCCTCTCCTCCTCTCCCTCTACACCTCTCCCTCCCTCCTCCTGGCCCTCTCCTCTCTCCCTCTCCTCCTCCCTCTCTCCCTCTCCTCCTCTTCCTCTACACCTCTCCCTCTCCTCCTCCCTCTCTCTCCCTCCTCCTCTTCCTCTCCTCCTCTCAGGTGTGGTCACTGTAAGAAGTTAAATCCAGAGTTTGAGAAAGCGGCGAGCAGACTGAAGGGAACTGTCCAGCTAGCAAAGGTGACATTATCATTAATAATAATAATAATCAGGTCAGTGGAAAGTCTGTGACACAGGTGAATGATCAGTTGTCATGTGATCAGACTTTGATTTAATAATCCAGCTTCTTATTTTAAGAAAGATCAGTTTTGTATTTTTTTTCTGATTAGAATTAGTTTTTAATGGACGCTGAATAAACCACAGCCTTGATCACCTGTCTCTCTCTCACCTGTCTCACCTGTCTAAGGTGGACTGTACCGCTCACTCAGAGACCTGTGGTCGTTTCGGGGTGTCTGGTTATCCCACTCTGAAGATCTTCAGGAGCGGAAGAGACTCCGCCCCCTACGACGGTCCTCGCACCGCAGGTAAAGCAAACAAACAGAAACAAATAAACAAACAAACAAACAGGTGTGTTGAACACTGTGTGTGTGTGTGTGTGTGTGTGTGTGTGTGTGCGTGTCCAGATGGGATCTATCACTACATGAAGAAGCAGACCGGTCCAGACTCAGTCCACCTGAAGACTGAAGAAGACCTGCAGACCTTCATCAACCACTACGATGCCAGTGTGGTCGGTACGATACTCCCATGTTCTGTTACGTCACGTGACTTCAGCACGTCACGTGACTCGGCATTCTGTCAGTTTACGCTGCGCATGAATGCAACATCATGCTATGTTACTTTACAGTACCTTATGTTCTGTTCTGTGACATCATGTGACCTTGTGTGTGTGTGTGTGTGTCAGGTGTGTTTTCAGGTGCAGACAGCTCTTACCTGTCAGAGTTTCTGAGAGCTGCAGGTCTGCTGAGAGAACAGTTCAGATTCGCTCACACTGCTGATCTGAATCTGGGGAAGAAGTACGGAGCTCAGTCTGAGTGAGTTCAGCACACACACACACACACAATACACCATGAGAGGTCTGTTGGATTAACAGTAAACTTTACATCAGAAATGATTGTTAGGACATAAAATGTGTGAAAAAGTATAAACATCATCTGTCAGCTGTTATGTGTGTGTGTGTGTGTGTGTGTGTGTGGCAGGTGTGTGCTGTTGTTCAGACCTCCCAGACTGAACAGTACGTTTGAAGACAGCGTCGTCGTCTTCACAGACTATCTGACCATTGGAGCTCTGAGACGCTTCATCAGAGATCACATGTGAGTTTCACTTTCACGTCAGTACAGTCAGTTTGACCACAGCAGAGGAACCACCTGTCTCTCTCTCTACCTGTCTGTCTGTAGTTATGGTATGTGTCCTCACATGACTGTGGAGAACAGAGATCGTCTGAGAGTTCGTGACCTGCTGACTGCGTACTACGACCTGGACTACCATCACAACACCCGCGGATCCAACTACTGGAGGAACAGGTAAGCACATGTACAGGTGAACTCATACAGGTGAACACACACAGGTGCACATAGTTTTTGTAGTTAAGCCCTGCCCCTGTGTCTTGTTGCCAGGGTGATGAAGGTGGCGTCTAAATACACTGGGCGGGGCCTGACATTCTCAGTAGCCAATAAGAAGGACTTCCTGTCTGAGCTGGAGGACGAGTTCGGTCTGGGGACGTCAGACGGAGGAGAGCTGCCGTTCGTCACGATCCGGACCAAACTGGGACACAAGTACACCATGAGAGAGGAGTTCACGTACGGAACCGAGCCGAGCCGAACCAGTTTGTCTTATCGTGCTAGTTTGTGTGTCTGAACATATGAAGAATTTCAAACATGTCAGTTTCACTCTGCTCACCTGTATGACCTCACACATGTTGAGCCAATCAGGTACCGTGGTGACATCTTTACATGATGTTTCAGGATCCAGTAATCAGATTAAGTTGATTGACTGATTGATTGTTTTTCAGGAGGGACGGTCGGTCCTTGGAGAGGTTTCTAGAAGATTACTTTGCAGGTCGACTCAAACGTTACGTAAAGTCTGAACCCGTACCTGAGAGAAACACCGCTGCTGTCAAGGTGAGACCGACGCTCACATTCATAGAGTACAGTGGAAATCAGACAGCAGGTGTCTCTGATCCCTGACCTCTGACCTGTCTTACCTCTCTGACCTTTGACCTTATCTGACCCCTGACCTCTGACCCCTCTTACCTCTCTGACCCCTGATCTCTCTGACCTCTGTATGGTGTACTGCAGATGGTTGTGGCCGAGACTTTTGATGACATCGTCAATGATCCAGAAAAAGACGTTCTGATCCAGTTCTACTCTCCGTCCTGTCCACACTGCAAGAAACTGGAGCCGGTCTACAGAGAGCTGGCTGACATGGTACATGCATCATCATCATCATCATCACCACGGATACTGTTCTGTGTGCTCGTCTCACGTGAACGCGCCTGGTTTTTAGTTTAGTTTAGTTTTCATCGAGAGAAAAAAGTCAGCGAATATTTAGAGTTTTGTTGATGAAATGAACACTGACTGTCTGTCTGTCTGTTTGCCTGTCTGCCTCTCAGCTGTCTTATGATGTGAACATGGTGGTCTGTAAGATGAACACAGTAGATAACGACGTCCCTCTGAGTTACGACGTCCTCGGGTGAGACTCAGCTTCCAGACTTCATGGTCTCATGTTGACCAAGTGTTTATTTTCATCGGTGAATTTCTCTCTTCAGGTATCCGACCATTTACTTTGCTCCAGCGGGTAAAAAGGACGAGCCCATAAGATACGAGGTAACACACCATCACAGTGACATCACTAAAAGAAACAAGCTGTCAGAATTTTGCAACCACATTTCAACCTTCAAGGGCTTGTACATGACCTCATGACGTCTGACGGTCACCTGAGAGTCACCTGCCGTCTCTTCTGTTTTCAGGGCGGTCGAGAGCTCAAAGACTTCCTGCAGTTTCTGAAACGTGAGGCGAGTCACAGTCTGGTGATCAGCGGGTCGAAGGACGAACTCTGACACGTTTCCGTCCTCCAATCAGCTGGTCCTGATCCTGAGTCCTGATCCTGCTGACAGACCTGGACCTGAAGTGATGGTCTGACAGCTGCTGGTCTGCTGAGTCCAATCAGATTCCTCCGTCCATCATGATGTCATACGTGACATCACACATGACATCACCAGGCTGCCTGCTGATTCATTGTAAAAAAAAGTGTTTTATTGTTTTTATTTCGGTGTGGGATTGAGGGGGTGTGGTCACTGTTTACCTACTTTTAGTTTAGTTTAGTTTAACTTTTAGTTCAGACTGATTATTTACTGAATCTGAGCAGTTTGGTCTTTAAAACGTCAGAATACAGTGAGACCAGTTTCCAGACGTTCAGCAGAAACCGGGTCGGTGACTCCAGACTGCAGTTCGAGCCTGGAGGTGAAAGACTGAACTTGTTTTTCATGACTTCACTCACGTAGTTCAGCTGCTGTGAATTTCATGCACTGTTTTTATTCATTTATTTTATTCACAAAGATAATGCAATTTTATTTATTGATTTCATCGTCTGTGGAAACTGATTTGAGCTTTTTGAACGGCAAACTTTATTCTGTATTTATTTATTTGAACATCAGCAGAGCCTCTTTGTACATTTTGTGACAAACTGATGCAAAAATGTGTTGTGAGCCTTTTTCTTACTGTTTCCACTGAAGACGAGGATTTAATAAAACGTACTGATTTCACAGTTTACAATACGGAACCATCGTTCACATCTGATGATAAATGCCAAACTGTTGAAATAACCAACAATTAATACAATTATACATCTTCAAATAAAATCTATCACTCATCAAGTAATGAACACAGGTAGAATCATGAACAGGAAGTTAACACATGAAAAGAGAAAGTACAAAACATTAAATAATTCCATGCTTTTTATTTTAACCTGTGATTCAGATTTTTGCTACTAGATGTCACGTTTCCAGTATTTCATGAGGGCCTTTAATATATCATAATATATAATCATACCAAAGTAATCTCAGGGCTCTTTTTCATATAGAGCAGGTCTAGACCGACTCTTTATATTTACAGAGACCCAACAGTTCCCACCATGAGCAGCACTAGGAGACAGTGGCAAGGAAAAACTCCCTTTAACAGGTAGAAACCTCGAGCAGAACCAGAACCAGAACCAGGCTCTGGGTGGGCGGTCATCTGCCTCGACCGGTTGGGTTGAAGGGGGGGGCGGGAGAGAGAGGGAACATACAGCAGCACAGTCCATGATTCTACCCCTAACCCTCTCATCCATCTCATCCATCTATATATCTGTCTACCACTGAGACGAAAAAACACTTAAGTAACAAAAAAACAAAAGAAAAACAACACAAAAACGTCTGAAATACTGTACATCCATGTTTAAACTACAGGCCAATTCCAATTTGACAGTAACAGTAATAAAAATATGTTCGGTATAAATATATTTATTTTTACATACTGTTAGTCTTCATAGACAAGTTATACAGATCCATTAATATACATTTTGTTTTTCTTTAGAACATAAAACTATGGAAGCCCATTTCCGCCAGTAAAAAAAAAAGAGATTATTATGAGATAAAAAGTCATAATTATGACATAAAAAAGTCAAAATTATGAGATAAAAAGTCATAATTATGAGATAAAAAGTCATAATTATGAGATACTTTCAAACAACAATCAGAGTAGCAGCTCTTTGGCATGAGTTCTCCTGGTTAATTTGTCACGGAAATGGATTGTGAGTACATTGAGGACTAACTTTAAACGTGGCTTTACAACAAATGAAATACTTCACGTGCTTGCTGATTCACATGGGACTGTACTAAGCAAACGCACCCTTGAGAGGATTTTAAGAAAGAAGCAGTTCTGGCGTAGAAAGAATAAAACCAATGTGACAGAGGTGGCAACCTTCATTGAATAGCAACTGGAAACATCTGGTCAGTGTCATGGTTACAGATGGATGCATCAAAAATGTTGGTTACATGGAATTGTGACTGACAGAGAAACAGTTTGAATATTGCTACAGCTATTGGATGGTGAAGGTGTTGATCTGAGGTCAAGAAACAGACTGCGAAGGCGTGTTTACCACAGCTGTGGTCCAAACTATGTCTGGCACATTGATGGCTATGACAAGCTTAAGCCATTTGGAACTGCAATCAGTGGATGCATTGATGGGTTTTCCAGAAAGATGATATGGCTTGAAGCTTACAAAACAAACAATGACCCAAAGATCATCGCTGGCTACTTTATGGTTGTGGTGGAAATTGTGTATTTCCTTTGGAGAAGTGAGCAAATAAAATGAAGATTCAACAAGCCGTTGTCTTTTGTATATTTAGTTAAGAAAAGAATGAAACAATCAGATGAAATGGTAAATAAGAATAAAAGAGGTAAATGAAAGGGGGGGGTGCAGGCGAGCACACAGAGTCAATCCAATTCAGCTGAAGGTCAGAGATCATACACCAAAATGCATATGAAGCGTCTGACCAAGAAGGGAAGATGCTGTCACATACTTATAACCTCACAATACACAGACAGACATATCAGAGTACAGAATCATATCGAACTCAGACAGCTGATAAACAATGAACTTGATCTAGTTCATTAACTTTCCTGGGCCTGTCACATTGTATATTTTAGAAATATTTTCTTTTGTTTCCTGTTTCATTCCAAGACAAATTGAATCTTACATACTGATTGCAAATGTCAAAATAATATGTTTTAACCTGTGATGAATGCAAATATAATTGTAGCTATTTTAGACACATGAAAGATGACTGTAAGAAGAACAAAATCCACACATGTAATAACTGAATTATTTATTCAAATATTGAAACAATCACAGCATACAAAACTGCATGTGTTTTCATTTTAATTACAATTTAATCTAACTTGCTACAGCAGGGAGCCTTTAATAGTAACTCATCTATAGACTTATGAATAGTTGAAGGCCAAGATGTCTTTTGATAAAGAACAATAACAGCACCTGATTTGAGTAAGTAAAATAGTGCTTGCAATGTGAAAATAAAAGAAAGATTGGACTATTATGTTACATGTACTTGTTTCATTAATAACGAAAAAATATATATTTTAAATGTATTGTGGGACTGAAATGCTGATATTCATTTGGAACAACAGCTGTTATGTGAACATAACAAGTAATGAAATACCCATTATTACAAATATAAAGAAATATAACTAAACAGTCCGAGTATATTTGCAACAGTGAAACACAATTTCTATTGGTACCCTTCTGTGCAGCTCATTAGTGTCCATGCATGTTATAGAGTGAACCTGATTTAAAGTGGTGCTACTTACAGTGGGATCTGTTGCTCTGTGTGTGTGTTATGGAGGTCAGATGAATAGCTAACACTTTCAAGTTGTAAATGTATCAAATATAACACAGACAGTTAGGTTTCTGCATTTTCCTCTCATATTCCAAATTATCCTTCTTCTTCTTGGTCAACACTTTCAAAATCTGAGCAACAAGATTCAAAGATCACTCGCTCAGACTCTGACACATACTTGAAAAAGCTGTCCATAAGATCACTCTCCACAAAGCCAAGAACAGCTTGCTGCAGAAGTACAGGTGCAAGTTTTACAGGAAGGTACTTCTCTTTTTGCCAGCCAAATGTGATCATTCGGCCCACACGGCCCCTTCCCATTCTTGTTTACCAAAATCATGAACGTAGGTATGGTACTTTGAAGCTATTTCCCATAGTGCACTGCTCATAAAAATCATTCCAAAATTATGATAGTACATCTCTCAAAACACCTCCATCATCCACAGCCTTTTCAAGCTTTCCATCCATTCCAATAACTTTAAAGTAAATGTCATTCTCCATTATACTTTCCCCAGAAAACACCTGAATAAGTTCTCTAAGCATCTGTCCACGATGAAGAATAATTGTCTTCACTTTTTCTCTTGGACTGGCTTGTTCCTGCAACATATCCATGGAAGGAGGTACGGGTGGTTCAAAAGACAGGTCTGTCTTGTGTCTTTTCAGCTTCTTGTGCAGTTGCATCACTATTCTCCTCCTCCAGATTTATGTGACTGGCAATGTCTCTCTTCTTTGTTGTTAAATAGAAACATAAGAGAGGTAACTTTGTCTTTTCATACAGTTCCCTGACTGTGATACTTTCCTCTAATGAATGCTGCTGAAAGTCAGTTAAAACAATGTCAAAATCAGTAAGACTCCCCTGTGCATTTTTTCCACCAGGAAAAAACAACTGCACAGCCTTTTAAATCAAGTTCTGTTTTTACTGTCCTTTGGGACACTCTCTTTTCCGGTACCCCCACCGTTTTTGGTGCGTCCCTGCACAAATTCCCCTTCTCTGAAATGCATCCATCCTAACTCAATTTTTCGCTCATTCTTCTGCGCATTCTTTAGAAGGGTTTGATGTTGTCTCTCAGATGCACAATCACCTTTGTTTCTTGAGAGCTTTCCTCTAAGTCGCTCAAAGATCCTTGTCTTTCGACTGTTGGGTTCCTTTTCCTTCCGTCTGCAGTATCCAAAAACAGCCAGACGATCACCATAGGATGGCAGATACTCTTTTAGCTGGTCATCTGTCATGAGGTGTATGACACTGGAATCAATCTACATTGCCTGTTTTTAAATCTCGTCTTAAAACACATTTTTATTCCTTGGCTTTAAATTTAGTATGAGAGTTGCTCTTTTAATTTTTAATTTTATTTTATTGTCTTTGGTATGTTTTTATTGTGTTTTATGGGTTTTTGCTACTTTGATTGTACAGCACTTTGGTCAACTGCTTTTGTTTTGCTTTATAAATAAACTTGACTTGACTAAAATGAAGGAATATTTCATGAAGTCTTAGGTCAGGTTCATTAAATTATAACAATGAACAATCTGCATATACAGCACCAGATTTTATTTACAAAGCTCTTTCAAACTTTGGGTTTTTTAATTTGTGATTTGTCAAAATTTAGCATTTCCTATATTAACTACCTTATCCTGTTCCATTCGCTGTCTGTCTTCCTCAGGCACATGCCGTGACCTTAAGTAGTCACTTAATTCGTCCATCTTGTCACAGTTCAAAAAACCTCTGCACCCCTGTTGAATAAAATTAAAGCTTAACAGTGACCTTAAATAAGTAAATTCTATACAGTTGATTTTTTTGTTTTGTTTATGGTTTTGGTATTCAAGCATCTTCACAGTCAATTTCATGTTTAAATAAGACAATCCCCTTTACTGCGCTCTAAATTATTCACCAAAATAAAGGGAGCATTATTTAATTTTATTATAATTTAGTTTAAAATCAGTCTTTTGCTTTTCTGATTTTTTTTAATACTTTAAAGTGGGTAATGAGGCATAAATGCTATTGTATTATGAGACACTGGAGGATCTAGCACCTGTAGTGACTAGTTTATAATAACAGATTTGGCTGGGTGTTAAATCAATTATCAATAAAATACAGAAGCCTAGAGCACTGCATGCATGTGCCTAAATAAGTTAAATATGGGTCTGTAATGCTCTGGATTTATTTCAGAATGTAGAAAAAGAGATTTAGTTAGCTAAACTTGTGCACATGTACATTATCCACGTGACTTTTCAACAAACTGTAGGTCTAGTAGGATGTTTAGCTGTCACACTTTCCAACTCTTGATTAAAACCTGCCGTATGTGGAGGCTGATGTAGCTTAGAGCAGCAGCAGTGCTGGGACAGCAGCTAAAACTAAACTATAACGTTATGGTTCATTGACACTTAAATGATATTGTCAAAGCTACATTAACTACAGTGTTGTCATTTGTTTAACTGCAACTATGGACTTAATCCAACATCAAACATTTACAAAAGTCAGCTGTTATAGTTATTTGGGATTGCATATCGTTTGCATGGGGTTACGGGTGGCGCATGCGCACTTTTATCTCATAATTATGACTTTTTTAAATCTTTTTTTTTTTACTGGTGGAAATGGGCTTCCATAAAAAACTGAACTTCTAACGAACAATTTAATAAATCCATCCATCATCTGCACCGCTTTTTCCTCAGAGGGGCTGCAGCCAATCCCCGCTGACATCGGGCGAGGCGGGTCCACCTGGACAGGTAACCTGCGTGTGTTTGGATGGGGCAGGAAGCCGGAGAGAGCCCACGCGGCACGCGGAGAACATGCAAACTCCCCACAGAAGAGCCCCAGCCGGCCGCCGGTGCTGACCACTGCACCAATTTAATAAATATACAATCTTAAAAAATCTAAATGAAGTCTTGCTGGTTTCCACCACCAGACTGCGCCCGTCTTTCACCCCTTGGACCCAATTGGTGGAAGCGTCTGTCTATCGCACTAGTCCCAGCTGATTGGTCAGGCCTGCGGCTGCCTTCCCGCCCTGCGGCTGAGCCCTCCCCCCCTCGTGCCTCCAGAAGCTTCCAGTCGCGCCGTCAGGATGTTCGGGCAGCAGGTTTTCGTGCTCAGTGAGTATCTGAACACGTTCAACGGCGACGGTAACGTTTCCTTTGAACGTGGCGGCCGTTTGTTACCGTGACTGTCTCAGGTTTGTAGCCGTTTACCGTCAGACCGGCCCGGCTGCGACACAAAGCGGAGACCGGTAGCTAACCAGGCTAACTGTTAGCATCTCCGTTTATAGACAACGAGCTAACGGTGTTAGCATCGTTAGCTCGTGTCGTGTGCGCGTCGAGATGCTAGGCTAACCTCAGCATGACTACAGTTAGCTCTTATTCCACCCAAAACGGTTAGCTGTGGTGTCACTGCGGTGTTTTAATGAAGAAACGGAGTTACAACAGAACCGGATGTGACTCTGCAACATGTTGACTTGATCATCGGTCACTGAGCTGCTAACGGTGCTAACGGTGCTAACTATTGATGAGTTATTGATCATCATGTTGCGGTGAATCATCTTAAATCGAGTCAGACTGAAGAGGAACATTCAGAAGCTGATCAGTGATCAAACATGATGCAGATTCATTATCTTTGAGTGTTTTCTGTTGTATGAAATGCAGCGACCCCCCCCAGTTTATAGCAGATCACTTCCTGTTTCTGTGTCTTTGGTTGTTCAGCATCATCAGTGATCATATTATAAGGCGGTGATAATTAAATGAGTATAAATGGGCACAGAGTTAACTTCCTGTCTCTGGTTTCTCTGCAGACCAGAACGTAAAGCGAGAGTCAGGACGGAAAGTCCAGACCGGGAACATCAACGCTGCAAAGGTCAGTTTCCACTGTACAATGGGGGTCCGTAGGTGGTTCCCAAGCTGAGGGTCGAGACCCCCATAAGGCTCTCGAGATGAATCTGAGATGATGAACGAGGTTTGAAACTCTGATCCTGCTTTGTTCTTAAAAACTCAAATATAACGAGTGTAAAAAATCACTTTGGTGATGATGTCACAGCTAGACATTTCTTCCTGTTAAAGGGTCACACGGCAAACAGTTTGGGCATCACTGAGTCCGCATCAGTCCAGAACTGAAACTGCTTTTATCAGGATGAAGATCTGAATTGACTTGGTTTCTGTAGAAGCTTCTTTTCTCCCCAAACTGACGATCTGCCACTCAACATGCTGCAGTGACGGATGTTGTCTGTGTGTGTGTGTGTCTGTGTTTCAGACTATCGCAGATGTGATCAGGACCTGCCTCGGCCCGCGGGCCATGATGAAGGTGGGACGCCTTAAAACCGTACCAAGTTATTACTTTACTGAGTCGTTACTTTATTAAAGTACTAATGTAATAACTCTACTGAGGTAGTACTTGTTAATTAACTATTTGTGTGTGTGTGTAGATGTTGCTCGACCCCATGGGAGGCATTGTGATGACCAACGATGGAAACGCCATCCTCAGAGAGGTGAGCTTCAGTCCAGAGGGCGGCAGCTTTAAACAGACAGGCTAGTGACATTCTTATTACTAAGGACCTGTCTCCATGGTAACAGATCCAGGTCCAGCATCCTGCAGCCAAGTCGATGATCGAGATCAGCCGCACACAGGATGAAGAGGTGGGAGACGGGACCACGTCAGTCATCATCCTGGGTGAGACACAAACTCTGAACCCCAACTTCCTCTGTTACTTATTACTATTATTATTGTTATTATTGTTGTTGGACATAAATCAGCCTCCAGCTGTCAGGACGAGTCTTCAGTGAAATGTTAGTGAGAAAGTTTCTGCAGTTCAGTCAGCTTTATTTATAATCCACCGCCACACAACAGACCAGTCCCTCTGTCCTCAGTCCCTCTGTCCCCAGTTCCTCTGTCTTCTGTCCTCAGTCCCTCTGTCTTCTGTCCTCAGACCCTCTGTCCTCAGTCTCTGTCCTCAGTCTCTCTGTCCCCAGTTCCTCTGTCTTCTGTCCTCAGACCCTCTGTCCTCAGTCTCAGTCCCTCTGTCTTCTGTCCTCAGTCTCTGTCTTCTGTCCTCAGACCCTCTGTCCTCAGTCTCAGTCCCTCAGTCTCTGTCCTCAGACCCTCTGTCCTCAGTCTCTGTCCTCAGTCTCTCTGTCCCCAGTTCCTCTGTCTTCTGTCCCCAGTTCCCAGTTCCTCTGTCTTCTGTCCCCAGTTCCCAGTTCCTCTGTCTTCTGTCCCCAGTTCCTCTGTCCTCAGTCCCTCTGTCCTCAGTCTCGATTCAGATAAAGAAAATGCTCATGAAGAGAACCGGTGACTCAGATCAAACAAGTTGATTATTCACAAGTGAATCAGCTGACTGCAGGAGATGAAACTCACTGTGTGTGTGTGTGTGTGTGTGTGTGTGTGTGTGTGCGCGCGCAGCTGGGGAGATGCTGTCTGTAGCAGAGCAGTTTCTGGAGCAGCAGATGCATCCGACCGTCATCATCAGCGCCTACAGACAGGCTCTGGAGGACATGCTGGAGACTCTGACGGAGATCAGGTACACACTCCGGCCTCCAGGGCTTTTACTGTGAAAGAGCAGCAGGAAGGAGACCTGGAGTGCAGTTTAGAATATTGTTAAGTAGAAACAGCTGAATTTACAGTTTCCTCTCCCACCAGCACCCCCGTGGACACGTCGGACCGCTCCATGATGCTGAAGATTGTCCACTCCGCCATCAACACCAAAGCTCTGAGTCGCTGGTCTGAACTGGCCTGCAGCATCGCTCTGGACGCCGTCCGCACCGTGGAGCTGGAGGACAACGGACGCAAAGAGATCGACATCAAGAAGTATGCCAAAGTGGAGAAGGTAGGTGACACTGACACCGGCACTCTGACGGGTCCCGACGCACCCTGTAACACCCGCTGTGTTGCGTTCAGGTTCCAGGCGGGATCATCGAGGACTCGTGTGTGCTGAAAGGAGTGATGGTGAACAAGGACGTGACTCACCCGAGGATGAGACGCATGATCAAAGAGCCGCGAATCGTCCTGCTGGACTGTTCTCTGGAGTACAAGAAGGGGGAGAGCCAGGTAAAACACACACAACACACAGGTACACAACACACAGGTACACTCGGGTACACAAGAGCTGATGTAGACGCCTCTGAACTCAGGCAGACTGCTGGTAGGGGTCCTGGAAACCTCCCAGTCACAATCCAGGCCTGGAGGTCCTCCACAGCCTCACTGGTCCACAACAGGTCCATAACTTTAACCCCTTCCTGTATGAGTGTGTGTAACGTGTTCACTGTGTGTGTGTGTGTGTGTGTGTGTGTGTGTGTGTGCATGCATGCGCAGACGGACATAGAGATCAGTAAGGAGGAGGACTTCGCCAGGATCCTGCAGATGGAGGAAGAATACATCCAGCAGATCTGTGAGGATGTCATCCGCCTCAAACCAGACCTGGTCTTCACTGAGAAAGGCATCTCAGGTATGCTGCTACACACACCACACCGACTCATCAGGTGACACAGGAAGCACCATGTGACCTCAGACTGAACTGAAGTGTTGGTCCCAGGTGTGTAGAGACTAATCAGATTTGATCAGATTAATAATGGTATTGACTTGTGATCAGACGGTGAAGATGACGAGGCCTCGTGGACTCAAACAGCTGATTCTAAAAAAGCTTCACGTCGATGAACTTCCCAAACTGTCAGTTGACCTCTGACCCCTGATGTAGGTCTTCCTCTGGGCCTTAGATCCTAGAGGGTCATGGTCTAATAAAGTCCTGGGCCAGTAGCTGGAACTGAGCTGCTGTTGGCTGCTTAGTAACATTAGCTGAAAGCTAGTTAGCATCATGGAGCCTCTGGTCCGGATAAAACCCAGGAACCTAACAGACGCTATTCTGAACATGGCTGTGGATCAGTCTCATGATGTCTCGCCTGTGTTGGCCGACGCAGCAGGACGCTGACTGCTGTTCACTGAACGGCCTCTGGGTGTCAGTAATAACGAGAGAGAACACGTCAGCCCCGGTATTTAACGTCACTGAATATCTGCCGGTAATTCTTTGATTTAACTGAAACAGTCTTGGATGAGGTGTTTTAAAGAATCGTGAGCAGTAAGCCAACAGGTGTGTAAAGGAGCTGAAGGTCTCCAGCCTTCTTCATGCAGAGATCCAGTAGTTCCAGGTTACCTGTTGGTGTATAAAGGTTTGTTTGTACCTGTGAGCCGCTTTCTCTCACTTCACTCTTCAGGTGTTTCATTGTGTCCTCCTGTCCCTCAGATCTGGCTCAGCACTACCTGATGAAGGCAAACATCACCGCCATCCGCCGCGTGAGGAAGACCGACAACAACCGCATCGCCAGGTAAACTGAGGTCACGTGGTTCACCTGCAGCCAATCAGCTCTCAGCAGACACAGGAAGCAGCTAACTCCAAACGTCTCTCTCTCTCAGGGCGTGCGGCGCTCGTATTGTCAGTCGGACCGACGAGCTGCGTGAGGAAGACGTCGGTACGGGGGCAGGGCTGTTTGAGGTGAAGAAGATCGGTGACGAGTACTTCACCTTCGTCACTGAATGCAAAGACCCCAAAGCCTGCACCATCCTGCTGAGAGGAGCCAGCAAAGAGATCCTGGCTGTGAGAACTTTAACTTCTGTCTGTCTGCAGGAATTGACACTAATATTTTTAAGCACCGTCCCCACGGACCACCAAGCTCCTAAATTTGGTGGCCAAAGTACATTTTTGGTGTCCCAAATGTAAAGTTATGTAATAACAATTCAGAAAGGGCAATTTAACGCAACTTAACACAGCCTTCCTTAACTGACACTCCAGTAAATGAAAAGACATGAACAGAATCGGGGATGCAAACGTGTATGGTGAAAAAAGAGAAAAAACAAAATGTGACCAGGGCTTTCCACAAAATGAAGATATGGAGTAGCCAGTCAGGAGGGTCCGGGGGCCTCTGGCACATTCTTATTCCAGTATTCCATCATAGACACTGATCCTTGATCATATATATTACTGCAGGAAGTTCCATTACATCAGGTTTTACTTTTAAAATATGACTTGGGGCATCTGACATTAGTTTGCATAATTGGTCAGTGACAACAAAATACAAAACTTCTTCTTAAACCTCTTCAGACCTTCAGAAACTGGGTTCCCTCGCTGTCCCTCAGCTCACGTGTTCTCAGTAGTTTCGGAGATAAACGCTGCTGTGTGTTGGGCAGTGTGGGTCACTCACACGTCAACTGCTTTTACTGCCAAGTGACACTTTTTATTCAGTGCGTTTACTTCAGCTTCTTTCAGCACTTCGGTCTCCATTTCACTTTAACTGCACACTCCCATCATCCTCGGTAAACGTAACCTTTCTAGTTGATGTAAAAGAATTCCTGTGAGGCGTTCAGGGCCCTCTGTGCTCTCTGTAAAACTGTGCTTGTGGTCTTCAGGAGGTGGAGAGGAACCTGCAGGACGCCATGCAGGTGTGTCGTAACGTACTGTTGGAGCCCATGCTGTTGCTGGGTGGCGGCGCCGTGGAGATGGCCGTGTCGAAGCGTTTGATGGAGCGTTCCCGTGCTCTGACCGGCATCGAACAGTGGCCGTACCGCGCCGTGGCTCAGGCACTGGAGGTCATCCCCCGAACCCTGATCCAGAACTGTGGAGCCTCCACCATCCGAGTGCTCACGTCACTGAGGGTACAGCGTCAAAACTTTATTCATAACGACAGTAACTTTATTTATACCGTCAGGGTGATGACATCAGTCAGGTTATAAAAACTTTATTTAAATCCCACATGAGGGTGAAAGTGTGCTGACTCAGTTCATTAAGACTTATTGTATTGATGGTGTGTGTGATCAGGCCAAACACACTCAGGACAACAGTGTGTGTTGGGGAGTGGATGGTGAGACAGGCTGTCTGTCTGACATGTCTCTTCTGGGGATCTGGGAGCCGCTGGCTGTCAAAGCTCAGACCTACAAGACCGCAGTCGAGGTGAGAAACCACACACATACTGATCAATACTGATGACTGATCAGTATTGACTGTTGGAGGGTCAGATTTTCATCCTGTTCATTTACTTCTGACTGTAACTCTCTCTCTCTGTCTCTCTCTCTGTCTGTGTCTCTCTCTCTGTCTGTCTCTCTCTCTCTGTCTGTCTCTCTCTCTGTGTCTCTCTGTCTCTCTCTCTGTCTGTGTCTCTCTGTGTCTCTCTCTGTCTGTCTCTGTAGTCTCTCTCTGCTCTCTCTGTCTGTCTCTCTGATCTCTGTCTCTGTCTGCTCTCTCTCTCTCTGTCTCTCTCTGTCTGTCTCTCTCTCTCTGTCTGTCTCTCTGATCTATACGATTTAGACGTGCGATGCATCTTGTTGCTGCGTATCGATGACATCGTCTCTGGTCACAAGAAGAAAGACAAAGACAGTCAGATGGGAGGACAGGGAGCCGAGTAGATCCACATCGATCCAGATCAACATCAGAGTCACTCCTATTGTCTGTCTCTGTGTGAGTGGGGACCAGGCGACTCACTGAAATGTAATAAACGGTCAATAAAGTTGAAGTTAGAAACAGCGTGTGGTGTTGGTTGTTCTTGTCGGCGTGTTGAGGATCTGCAGGTCGAAGCAGCTTCACTGTTGATCAGAGAAGTTCCACACAGTGAAGAGGGAGGCGGCTCGGACACGATCCTTCAGGTCCCAGAAGCTACTTTCAGACCTGGCCTGGACCCCATCAACATGTTGGTCTGAAGCAGTGAGGGAACCACACCTGTGAGGAGTGGCTTGGTGGCTCTGTAGTGTGAGGGTCAGGGGTCAGGGATCAGGGTCCCAGCCGGTGGACTCGGCTGCACCTCTTTAATGTCAGATGATAAATATTCTATGTAACAGCATTAAGGTGGCAGATAATATTATAATATACATATTGAATATAAACAGGAAGCTTAATTTTAAAGACAAATGGTCAATATTAAAACTACAAAAACTAATATAATGAACGTTATGAATAAACTAATGTTTTGGCTAAAGGTTGTACTTTGAAAGGTGAGTGAGGAGAAACGGTACTGATTGGCTGACGTCACCTCGGCTCTGATTGGCTGATTTATTTATTTGTTAATGTTTTGAAGTCTTCACGTCGCTTCGCTGTAATTCGCCTGTTGTGTCCAAGCTGCTTGTTAATAAAGTTTTTAAAGTTTTAGCACGGGGGCGGGGCTTGTCAGCTGACATGAAGGAGGGAGTCATGTGACCCGGTCACAGCAAAGATGGCGGCTGCGGTGAGGACGGCGCTGTGCTGCCTGTTGGTTCTCAGCGCGGCTCAGAGTTTGTTCAGCGGAGAAAGTTTCACAAGAAAGGTGAGAAAAGCTAAAAGATCCGAACATCACGTGAACGCGTCTGCTGCTTTATCAAACTGTTTGATCCCCGGGAGTTCAGTGCAGATTATTATTGATTAAAAGCCAAACTGACCTTAAAGTTTCACTTCAGATATTTATCCGTTTCCTGTTTGTCATTTTCTACTTTTTAGTTTTTTACTGTTTTACATTGAAGACAAAGAGGAGCAGCGATGCTCAGTGATCAATAACACAACTAACGTCACTTGAACAACTACATAAATAAAATGATGAAATAAACAATCAGATTTTCTTCTTCGAGCTGCCGATCAATCAATTAATCAATCGGTGTCGGTCTTTGATCCCTGGTGATTGATGGTCTTTGTTTCTTCTTCTCTCCCTCAGCTGGCGGTAGAGTTGAACCCCGGCTCGTCCTCGCTGCCTCCTGGTGGTGACCTGCTGCATGTGAGAGCTGTGGGAGACAACGACACGCTGCACTTCCTGTTTTGCAGCCAGGGGGCGCCGACGCTGCTGCTCGTCCACACCAACACTTCTTCTTCTACTGTCAAGGTCGGTGTGATGTCACAGCTGCTGTCATTAACCTGTTCGAGGTTTGATCTGCAGACACAAAATATTCATTGCAAGTCGATAAATCACTGGTGACGGCGACGCGGCAGTCGGCTCCTTCAGACTTGCTGCATTTTTGTTAAAATTCAGTTATTCAGCTTTTATTACTGAAGCACGTATCGCCTGAGACAGGAGCACAGCAAAGGTAATGGAAAGGAAGCGCAGCTTCATAAAGACCGTGTTGTAGCCCAGCTGCTGTATCGGACCGTCAGACACATCAGCTGACGGTCTCCAGGAGTTGTTGTTACTCCAACTCTATAGGGGGCACTGTGGACCAATCAGCTGCACGAGAAGGAAGCTGTAGAAGAAGAAAGCAGGAAAAGCTGAACGTGATGGCGTGTGTGCCTTTTCCCGTCTTTAGACGTACGTTTGTTTACCTGGTGTGTTTTGGAAGAGGAAGTGACGAGTCGACCAACGAGCCAATCAACAAGGAGCCGCCATGTTGGAACAAGAGACATGAACCTCTTTAATCCTCTCTGAAGTTGCATCTGATTGGTGCACACCTGATGTAATGTTCTTGTGTTTCTCTCTCAGGTGAACTGGACTCAGTTTGTGGCTCGTAACCACAGCGGCAGCCTGAAGGTGGAGCCAGAGAGCAGCATCCTGTACAGCACCGCCATCGTCTTCACCAGGGTCAGAAACATCCGTCTTAACTCAGTCTGTCCACCTTAAATCATTTATGGTCACTCATTAGTAACTTTGTATGTTCTGTTGTGTAACTGTAGTTCTATGATGCAGAATAGAGACAGATGTAACCATAGATATAAAACAGTACATGTGGCAGCCATCTTACCTGGGTCCAGTTTCAAACTTGCTGTAATTTGAACCTGTGGTGAAATAGGCTCATGTTGTCTTTATAATCCTTAGATTTTTCTACCAACACTGTTTTTATTCACAGTAACTGAGCCTCTAGAATGAACCAAAAAAACAAAGATTCTGGTAGAAATGTGATTATTACAGCTCCAAGAGAACAAATCATGCTTTCAATCATGAAGATAATCTCATAATTGTGCACTTATTTGGCAGACAATGATTTTATTTTTTAAATTTTGCCTGAACTGAATATGTAAGAACTGTCTTTGGTATTCTGAATGGCTAATATATTACATTAAGCAACATCTTTAATGTAGAAATCCTAAATAGATTCAGTATAATTACAATCAGAACCACAAGAGAGAAACACACCTACTATATTTATTAATGTCATAAATTGTACATAAGGAAAGATATTTCTCTCTCACAGGGTTTGTTGAGATGATCAAAGGTTGAGAGTCTTGCTGACTGTAAATGAGTTATTGTGGTTGATAAAGTTTAGTTTTGAAGGTTTTCTTTGTGCTGTAACGTTAAAGCCTGCAGCAGAACTCCTGATGGACTCGCAGGTGTCTTTCAGTCTCAGGTCCAGGTGACGTCATGGACCTGAACTGGAGTCCAGACCTCTGACTGGATGACTTTACCTGATCAACACGTGGATTCTGTTTATTAGCTTCACTAAAGGCCTGAGGTCAGCTGACTGCAGCTTCACTGGATGTGAACATGTGATGATGACAACATGTCGGCTGGTTGGTGTCGCGTTGATTTGATGCTGATTTATTAAAAGAGAATCACGAGTGAAGACGAGACGTTAACGTGTTGTTTACTTTAACGTTACACTTGATTGGCAGGGACTCAGCTGCTAACGGTCAGATGTTATGTTAGGAACTTTGTTATAACCTTAACGTTACGTTTGAGCTCTAAGTTAACGCAGCTAACATTAAAACGGTGTTTGCTGGTTCTAACGTGTCTGTTTAGCTGTTGAGAGCTAACAATCAGCAGCAGAGCTCAGCTGCTCCGTTACCTAGTTTCCTAACTTCTTGTAGCTTTAGTTGACCCACATGTAAAAACTAAACCTCATCTGCTCTGTACTGACGGGGGAGCGACGCCAGCCTCCCTGGTCTCTCTGCTCCTTCAGCACAGGTGCTGCCTGTAAACACCACCCAGGTAAGATGGAGGACGCTTATGGCATCAGTCATGACGTGATGTCATATCTATGGATGTAACATGAATCTGATGTCACTAACGGGGCGGAACCACTGCCTGTCGTCACCATAGAAACAGAACTCTCGTTGTGTGTCTCAGCTGTTGGAGTACGACGACGTGAACGACACGGCCGATCCGACCTCTGACCTTTTCCCTCCGTATGAGCTGCAGGACTTCAGCTGGTCTCGTCTCAACCTGTCGGGTCCGACCGCTCTGCTCTGTGGAGCCGCCGCCACCTTCACCAACGGATCACTCTGCCTGCAGGTCAGAGGTCAAACTGCCTGTCTGTCGTCATGTGACCCAGCAGCGGTTAAATGTTGTTTTCCTTCATTGTGAAAAATTCAAGCAAATTTCCAAAAATTCAGTAAAAGACAACATCAGCTTGTTTCCATCATGATGTCGTCATGTGTTGATGACATCATCAGCAGAGGTCCAATGATCTGCTTTAATTATTAAAACAAAGTTAGTTATAGATTCTTTCCCACTAATCATTTTCTTTTGTTTTTTTCTTCAGCTGTCGGTGTTTGAGTCAGAGGGGCGTGGTCAGTCCTGGCCCCGCCTCCTCCACACGGCTAACTCCTCCCAGTTGGGGGTGTGGGTTGATGGCATGTTGCCACGGGCGACTCGTTCCAGGTTCCTATTGGAGCTGCAGGCGGTGGGCGGGGCTTATCCTCTGAACAGAGTGGAGGTTCATCGATCGATTGATGACGAGTTCACGCCGTCAATATTCAAGGTGATCAATAATTCAATCAACAGGAAGTTAACCTGCTGACAGAAACGTTTTACTTTCACACAAATTAGTAGAGTGTATATATAAGTAAATAAGTAAATTCCCAATAGATTGATGCTAACACGTGTTGCCCTTTGACCTCTCAGGTGTCTCAGTGGGTTTCGTCGGTGAACGGCAGCTCTGATGTTCTGGGTTTCGCTCAGTGGAAGCCGGTGGCGTACCGTCGGTCTGATCCGGCTCTGGAGGACGCCACGCCGTGCCTTCACTCAGACCCGCGGCCTCAGAGCGGCGACGCAACGGCAGCAGCGTCCGGTCTGATCCGAGCGTTCTACACAGAACCAGAAGCTTTCGGACTCAACGTGAGCTTCGGCCTCGCAGGAGAACCGTTCTACAACAGCACCAAGTTCCTCAGCTGGTCAGTTTTACTTTAATGATCCAATCAAACTGAATTCAATTCTTTCATAATAATTCTTCTTCATGGGTTTCCTTCAGGACGCTGTTGGTGGGCTCCGGCTCTCCTCCCATCGACTCCTTCTCGCCGTTGGTTCTCACCATGATGGCGGTCGGTCTGGGAACTCCCATGATCCTCCTGCTGCTGGGTGGAGTCTGCGTCTGCGTCCGCAAGAGGGCGGCGGCCTCAATGACGACGTACGAACCGATCAACTGACAGCCGTTTCACAGCCAATGAGACGACAGACGGCTTTTGTTTTTAAAGACTCACTGATTGTGTTGATGGACCGGTGACATCACTGTCCATCCAGCCAACCAGAAGTCAGGAGACTTTAACTTTTATTCTCTGCACTTGTTTCCGATTAGTGAAGAAAACGACTTCACAATAATTCTGATAATTATACCGATACTTCTTTAAACCCGACTGTTAGACAGGAAGTGAAAGACGCACTGACTTCCTGTCTGAGGCTCTCAGCCCATTGGTTCCTGCTGAAAGGCTCGATGATCAGCTGCTCGCTGTCGTTCAGCGCAGCATCAGAGACGTGACATCATTTTACCAATCAGAACCTCAGATGTCCAACTGGCAGCACTGGGCTAATATGTTATGAACGACTCAGTGACTCGGGGGTTATGTAGCAACAGAAGAAGACTGTTAGTAAGTACACGCAGAACATCGCGGAACATCGCAGAACGTTCTGAGGAAGGAAACAACAAAACTCAGCAGCTTTAAATCAGATGTTTCAGACAGGAAGTTGGGAGAATATTTGAGCTCATAATAAAATCAGGAAGTGAATCTGCTACTGAAGTCAGTTTGATGACGGAAACAAACGGGTTCCTTCACATTCACAGAGAACCTGGTTCCTTTGATATTTAAATGTTCCACATTTGATGGTTTGTGTGTTTTTCATGAGGCTGGAAAGTTTTACTTAAATAAAGATGTTGATGAAGCGAGCAAATTATTTCTGATTATTAATCTGATGAACAGTCTGAGACACCAGATCAGTTTCACTCTGGTTTAAACTTTATTTTGTCAAACATTTACAGTCACACAGTCCACCTGCCGCTGCCTTCAAAGACACTCGGACGTTTGAACGTCAACTGCTGAACGAAACATTAAGAAACAAAATGAAGAAAAATTCACATCATGGATTTCGCATCTTCATCTGGTTCTGGTCCTCCACAGTCCTCTCTAGAGCCTCTGCCTGATGAAGCTGTGAGGATTCATCACCATACTGATGCTGTGGCCCCTCTGGCCCCCGGTCCAGAGCCCGGTCAGTAATCCATCCATTAAAACAGAACTGAAACCCTTCAATCCTGAACTCAAGTTTAACTTATTTTTCATATCGAACTTAACTTGGGGTTTGAATGAGTGAAAGTGAATGTTTCGAGTCTGTGAGACCTGCTCAGAACCAGGACCACTGAGGTCCAGTTCTGACCCAGCTGACTGGTTCAGGTCCAGTTTGAGGCTGGTTTCAGCCTGTTGCAGTTAAATTCAGAAGTTAGAGCTTAACTCTGATTGGCTCTCTTTCAGCATTAAAGTGGAATATCAAGCGTTATTATTTAAGACGTCCATCCCATGTTTAAGTTTATTTCAAACTTATGACAGAAGATATAATTTAACTTCCACTCGTTCAGACTGAACTGAACTTTAATGAAGGTTTGTCTTTAGTCCTGATCCCTGATGGATCTCAGAGTCTGGATCATTTTAAACTCCACATGTCGTTAAAATACTGTTGCGGGATAAAAACCACACAGTCTCGGGCCTGGTCCAAGTCCTGGTCCAGGTGTCCTAGATAGACTCGATCTGGCGGCGGACCTTCTCGGAGGCGAGGCGGTCGAGCCAGCGCTGACGGACGACCACCACGATGGCGAAGAGAGCCGTCAGAGCCAACATGGCCGCCTCGAACTTCCAGAAGAGATGCTCCTCCATCACCGCAGAGCGACAGCTGGGGGGGAGAGAGAGATGTTGGGGGGGGGGGGAGACTACAGAGGGTGTTTCAGCCCTGAATTCTTCCTGCAGGTTTTCCTCTCAGGCTACATACAGTCTGCCCTGCTCTCTGTGCAGCCTGAGAGGAAAAACTGAGGGCAAAGACGTTTCAACAAGTTCTGACTTCAAGTCCTTTAATATTGATTATCGGCTGATAACGAGTGCAATCGCCTGAATGCTGATGAAATATGTTTCTACTGAAGCTCCTGATTCCAAACTATTAGCTTCCATTACTGATCCTGGATCTGCTTCTTTAAAGGGGACCTATCACACTCACTTCCAGCTCCAGATTTTACTCTGGGACGACTAGAGCTGCTTTGCATGATTGTTCAAAACAATCCTTATTTATCTCACACCGTCTGCTCCCGTCTCTTTAATGTCCAGAGGCTGAACTCAACACACACACACAGTTAGCTAACTGCTAGCTTCCAGCTAACAGCGCCAGTCTGACCTCTTGTACTCGTCTCTGTTGGATCTGGTGCAGTTGACTCTCTCCACGTATCCTGTCGGTCTGCAGGACGACCACGACCTCTGAAACACAACAAACGCCCTCATCAGGCTCCTGAAGTTGGAGGATGACACCACCCTGATCCGCCTGCAGGTGGGACCCTGACCATCTGGTGACCCGGTGCAGTCAGAACAACCTGGAGCTCAGCGCTCCGATGGCTGATCCTGATCACTTTAAAGACTCTTGCGGTTGTCATGACTACCACCAGCTGGTTTCAAAACTCAAGGTGTTCAAGAACGGGGTCTTGAAATGTACTTACAGTCTGGAAAGCGTTACACTGCGAACACTCTGTCGTCACCACAAACTCCTCCAGCAGCCAGCAGGGGGCGACCACCGTTTTCACAGCTGCAGGAGGAGAAGAAGAAGAGGGTCAGAGGTCACAACACAGGGAAACAGCAGCAGACATTATTCAATTCTACCGATTCATTTTCCCAGGATTCATTGCTGCAGCTGTTTACCTGTCGTTTTATCGTCGCTCAGCAGAGCCGCTCCGAACACTCTGCAACACACGAAACATTAACATATCAGTCCGAGTACACTCTGACCTCACTCTGACCTCACTCTGATCTCACTCTGACCTCACTCTGACCTCACTCTGACCTCACACTGACCTGAGGGAGACCAGGCCCCAGAACAGAGCGTGGAGGACGAGGACTCGAGGCCGACAACAGGCCACGGGGATCCGGCAGTCGCTCTCCATCAGCCTGCTCCTCCACCAGGACGACACCACAGCCACCCTGAGACCAGGTACCGACTGGTTCTGGACCCGTTTACTATCTGACTGAGCTGGTTTCCTGCCTGTCTGTCCACCTGTCTGTCTGTCTGCCTGTCTGTCTGTCTGCCTGTCTGTCTGTCTGCCTGTCTGCCTGCCTGCCTGCCTGTCTGTCCACCTGTCTGTCTGTCCACCTGTCTGTCTGTCTGTCTGCCTGTCTGTCTGTCCGCCTGTCTGTCTGTCCACCTGCCTGTCTGTCCACCTGTCTGTCTGTCCACCTGTCTGTCTGCCTGCCTGCCTGTCTGTCCGCCTGCCTGTCTGTCTGTCCGCCTGTCTGTCTGTCCGTCTGCCTGCCTGTCCACCTGTCTGCCTGTCTGTCTGCCTGCCTGCCTGTCTGTCTGTCCGCCTGCCTGTCTGTCTGTCCGCCTGCCTGTCTGTCTGTCCGCCTGCCTGTCTGTCTGTCCGCCTGTCTGTCTGCCTGCCTGTCTGTCTGTCCGCCTGTCTGTCTGCCTGTCTGTCCACCTGCCTGTCTGTCTGCCTGCCTGCCTGTCTGTCCGCCTGCCTGTCTGTCTGTCTGTCCGCCTGCCTGTCTGTCTGTCCGCCTGTCTGTCTGTCTCAGGGCTCCTGGCTGCTGAAACCTGAAAGATAAAACGGATCAATCAGTCTGATTTGTTCTGATCATCTTCATTCTGTTGATCAATAACAAGTTCAGCCCGTTACAATCAATGTGTTCGCTGAGAAATAAACGTTTACATTTGTCATAAAACTGCAGCTAATGATTATTTTCACTTATTGATCTGAAGAAACGTTTAATGAAACATTTCTTTAAAGGGTCAGGTTAACCCTAACCGGACTGCAGATGATCAATACGCTCTGCTGCTGGATGTGATGAGTTCTTTTTAAATCATTTAAGTTCTCCGCGTGGTTCTGTCAGAACGAGACGGACATTCATGGACTTTATTGATCCATCCATCTTCTACACCGCTTTGTCCTCAGGAGCCAATCAATCAATCACAGGCAGACAGACGTGTCTGGACTTTATTGATTATTTATTTTATAGCTCCGTCACTTTGAAAAAGTTTGAGGAATTTCCTGTAAAGAACTAAATAATATTCATCAATATTCACTCAGTCGATTATCATTATTTCCTGCCTCTAAAATGTCGATATTTGCTGAATTTATTATATGTGGACAATATTCAATCGATCAATCGATGGAAACGATCGTCAGTTGCAGCCCAGGGTTCCTCGTGGTTCTTGGATCTTTACCAAACTGAATGACGACACAGAATAATCAATGTTTAACGCGATTATCGATGTGATGTGAAATATTACGTCATCACCGATGTGCGCTGTTAGCAGGCTAGCAGGCTAACAGTTAGCCTGCTAACAGTTAGCTAGCTTAGCTCCGGTTCTAAACACTCACCGTGATCCGCTGAAACAGCCGCCATTTTAAAGTCAACGCGGGAAAAGAGACGAAGAGCAAACCGTTTATAACAAACTGACGTTAAATCTACCGACTGTTACCGAACCTGTCCGCCACCGACGGCGTACCGACAGACCAGCCTTCCGGTACGGGATTTCAGAATAAAAGCACCACCTCCACAGATTTAATAGAAATGGGTTGAACACAGCAAAGTGGCACTACGCATTTATATATTTATATATATATATATATATATATATATATATATATATATATATATATATATATATACACCTGCCTTCACATGAAACAGACTCTGGAAGTGATTCTAATGTGTTTTAATATCAATTCTTTGAGTCACACCTATAATACAAATATCAAGTGGAAGGAAAGACGTAGAGACATTTTTAACATAAAATAAATGTAGTTATTAACTATAAACCTATCAATAATACAACATACACTTACTAGCAAAATATAAGCTTTTCATGACCTCTGTTTTTGCGCTCGTTTAATATTTTTAAATTTAAACTAACTTTATTTTGAGGGCCAAATGCGTCACTTCCTGTCCTGTACTTGTTTCCGGTGTCAGCGTTGTGTTGGAAACGGAAACGTTGGATGGACGGTCAGAGTGACCGCGCCTGCGCGTTACAAGTTACTGTTTGAAAGTGTCTAAATCACCAATGTGTTTAAAAAACCTGTATTCGAGCCAGAGTCTGGTCCTGATGTTAGTTATGCTGCTATAGGCCTAGACTGCCGGGGGACTTCCCATGATGCACTGAGCTCCTCTCTCCTCCTCTTCCTCTCCATCTGTACGCCCTCATATCCCATCAATGTTTGTTATTAATTCAACTTCTTCCCGTAGTTGTGTGCTTTCTCTCCTCTCTCTCTCCCTCCCCTTCTGTTGCTTTCTGCAGGTGTTTCTGCCTCTGGAGCTGTGGAAGTCTGGGTCTGTGGTTGCTGCCGCCTGCTGCCCCCGTGCTCCTGCTCTGCACCCGCTGCTGCTATTGCTGTTGTTGCTGTTATTAGTATTACTATTATAATGTTGCTCTTAGTGTTGTTTCCGTTGGTGTTAACATCAATGCCATTACCATATCTATGCTGTATTGAGCTGCTGTATGTCTTCTCCCCCCCCCCCCTTCAACCCAACCGGTCGAGGCAGATGACCGCCCACCTTGAGCCTGGTTCTGCTCGAGGTTTCTACCTGTTAAAAGGGAGTTTTTCCTTGCCACTGTCGCATAGTGCTGCTCATGGTGGGAACTGTTGGGTCTCTGTAAATATAAAGAGTCGGTCTAGACCCGCTCTATTCGAAAAAGTGCCCTGAGATAACTTTGTTATGATATGGCGCTATATAAATAAAACTGAATTGAATTGAATTGAATGTTGCAGAGCCAGACTGACTTGGCATCCTGTCCCTCTCTGTTCTCCACCCTGTTCTTTCTGCTCACGTAGACGGCCATCTTTGCCTCTCCTGTGAGGAAGTTCAGGAGCTGCCACTTTCCTTTATCTGTTTTGTAGCCCGCTCCCATGATAAAAACCCGCTTAGTAAAAACCACCCCAAAGAGACTAAAAACCAATGTTAAAAGAGTGAAGAGCTCCGCGAGTCTCTTGCACTCAGTAAAAACATGGTAAACAGTCTCGTGGCTTTCACAGAACGGACATCTGCTAGAAACAACAGGGTTAAGAACAGAGATAAAAGCATTGGAGGCAATGGCACCATGTAAAATCCTCCACTGGAGGTCGGCAGTCCGTTTTTTGAGGGGAGGTTTGTATAAAATCCTCCACTGTGGGCTGGGTTCGGTTTCCCCAGACAGTCTTTGAGTCCACACAGTGGGGGGCCTGTTGCTCAGTCCATTCCTGTTGATAACTTTGACACAGTTGAAGTAGATAGTCTTTTTATCAGCTCTGTGCAGAGTCATCTTGTTCGGGTTGGTGACATTGAGCAGGGGGCCGGTCAGGTCTCCCAACCCTGGGCTCAGGTAGATCTCTGGAAAAGGGTCTGTTGGATCTGGTGTGGCCCCTCCCTGGCTGTACTCCACCAGGAAGCTCCTCTCCTTTCCCGAGAGCCTCTGACTCCAGAGCTCCAGGATCCTCTGGGCCACCTGGACCGAGTGCAGACCCAGCAGAGAGCCCAGGGCCACAGCATCGCTCAGCGCCGGCCCCACTGCATCTACCAGCTGCTGGAGGCACAGGGTCCTGGACCTGCAGAGCACCTCCGTCAGGCCAGGAGTGACGCTACTTCTGATGTCCAACCTGGCCCCGTGTATCAGTGGCTCTTTTAACAACCAGTGCAGAGAGGCAGATTTTTGACACCTTTTTTTTATCAAAAAGGGCCCAGGACTTAAAAACACCCTGATAAAGCGGAGGCAGCCCACTTAACCTTAAAAGTTTACAATCAGTTAAAAACAGAGCAGCAGCATCCAGCCCCAGGTTATTTGCACGTCTGAGAATGCAGCTGGCCACATCTCTCCAGACTAAATCCGCTGGACCTGTCAGGTTCTTTTGGACAAACTGGAGCCTGAAGGTAGCGGTTCAGCTGGCCAGGTGGACGAGGCCTTGTCCCCCCTCCTCTCTGGTTAAAAACAGCACCCCCTGTGGCACCCGGTGTAGACCATCCCAAAAAAAATCCACCATTTTTCTCTGAATTTGGGCTAGTTTGGGGGGTCTAGGCATGCCAGGCGGTGCCAGAGCTGGGATGCCACAAGGTTGTTTAAAACCAGAACCCTACCTTTAAAAGACATTTGGGGGAGCAGCCATTTCCATTTTAAAATCTTTCCCTCAATCTTTTCTGTGACGCCCTCCCAGTTCCTCTGGACCATGGTGTCTTTCCCCAGGAACACCCCCAGGTATTTAATGCCACCTGTTTTCCAGGCCAGGCTTTGGGGAAGAACTGGGAGACCGCCACGCCGCTCACCGACAGCAAGGGCCTAACTTTTCTTCCAATTCACCCTCGCTCCCGATGCAATGGAAAATCTGCTCACAGTTTCGGTTAAAATGTCTGCCTCTTTCTGGCCTCCAATAAAAACAATGACGTCATCGGCATATGCCGATAAAACAATGCCTCTGATAAAACCAGGTAAAAGCAGTCCTTGAATACTGGAGCGTATTTTTATCAACAGGGGTTCGAGGGAGAGTGCATAGAGCATCCCTGACAGAGCACAGCCCTGCCGGACGCCTCTACACACTCTGAAAGGAGCACACAGACTACCGTTAACCTTCAGCACACTCTCAATGTCACTGTACAACACCTTTATCTTAGCCACGAAACCTGCGCTGAACCCAAACCTCTCCATGACTTTCCAGAGGAAGTTGTGTTCAACGCGGTCAAAAGCCTTTTCCTGATCTAGAGAAATGAGACCAGCGTCTATACCCAATGAGCTGGAGACCTCCAAAACATCTCGAATCAGGTAGACATTGTCTACCATGGACCTGCCGGGCACACAGTAGGTCTGATCCCGGTGGATGACCTGCTCCATAGCCCCCCTCAGCCTGTTGGCCAAGGCCTTGGACAGAAGCTTGTAATCCACACACAGTAAAGACACAGGGCGCCAGTTTTTGATGTCCTGCAGGTTTCCCTTCTTGGGCAGAAGCGTGAGGACCGCTCTGCAGCAGGAAATCGGCATGGAACCAGAGGCCAGACTTTCATTAAAAACATCTAAAATATCTGTAGAGAAAATGTCCCAGAAGGCTTTAAAGAACTCCACCATTAGGCCATCCATACCAGGAGCCCTCCGTCCCTGCATGCTTTGCAGGGCGGCCTGAAGCTCCCGCATCTGCAGCGGCTCCTCGAGTCGGGAGTTGGTCTCCACAGAGACCTGAGGTAGTCCACTGCAGAACTCCTCTTGCAGTGTGGCCTGCTCCTCGTACTCCGAGGAGTAAAGGGAGGAATAAAACTGGACGGCTCGCCTTCTGATCTGGCTTGGTTCCATGAGTTCTTGCTCTGCATCTGAAAGCAAGGAGTGGATTACCTTCCTCTGTCCATTTTTCTTTTCCAGGCCGAAGAAGAAGCTAGAGGGAGCATCCATCTCTGCGATGTTCTGAAACCGGGACCTGACCAGTGCACCCTGTACTTTGCCTTCTAGCAGGTTTGCTAAAGCCAATTTTTTTACTTTGAGGACTTCAATATATCCTTGCTCTCCTGTGGACTCACTCATTTTCTCTAGTTCCACTATATCACTCTCCAGGTTCTCTATAGATCTGGTGATGCCTCGTGTGACGTTAAGGGTGTGCTGTTGACAAAGAAGTTTAATCTCAGTCTTACCATGGTCCCACCACTGCCTAAGACTGCTAAAATCACCCTTCCTCCGCCTAAAAACACCCCAGAAATAAATAAGGACCTCCCTGAACTTTTTGTCAAGTGTTAAAACAGAATTAAAATGCCAATATACACTTTTTGGCTTAATATCTCTAATAAAAACATGACACAAAAGCAGGGAATGATCTGTAAAACCTGCAGGTATGATTTTGCACATTTTAAACATATTAAAATGATGCTTAAAACAATAGAAACCGTCAAGTCTGGCTGAGGAGATCGTGCTCTCTCTGAGGTGGGACCATGTATACTGTCTGGTGTCTGCGTGCATCCTCCTCCACACGTCCACCAGGCCATGAGAGTGGACCAGCTGCCTCAGAGCGTGCTGGGAGGCTGGATGCGGCTCTGCATGGTTGCGATCTAAAGATGCATTTTCAGTACAATTAAAATCCCTACCCAAGAATAAAAAATCCTCTGAGGCACAGCTATTTAAAACATCGTTCACCTTCTGTAGAAACTGCTTCCTCTCTGCACCGTTTGTTGGAGCGTACACGTTGATAAAAGCAGCGGTAAAATGTTCAAAACGAGCTTTAGTTAAAAGTAACCTCCCCTAGATAAAATGCTCGACCTCCAGCGAGACTGGAGAGAAATTCCTGGAGAAGAGGAAGCCCACTCCTCCACTGAGTGTGGTGTTGTGACTTAAAATGGCTTCCCCTTCCCACTCTCTCCTCCAGTCTGCCTCATTTTCAGCGTCACTATGGGTTTCTTGTAAAAACAGGACATCAACATGTTTCGTTCTGGCAGTTTCATAAATGAGTGCCCTTTTTTTTGCCTCTCTTGCTCTGTTAACATTTAAACTTCCCACTTTAAAAGTGTCCATATTAAGTGAGATGTTAAAAACCAAATTCAGAACCAATAAATTGCACACATTGGAGTTTTTGACATCATCACTGTTCATTTGTTTTTTCACTTTAAACACAAGTTTTTTCAGTCTAAAACCTTCTTGGTCAGTGAGGCCAGACTCTTCTCTTTGGCTCATGTGGAGTCAATATTCCTCAATTTTAACCCCATGCTGGTTCTTAGTTTGCTGTAGAAAACTCTTTATTTCTTCTGCAGAGTACATTTTTTTCTGCTGGCTGCTGCTCAATTTAAAACCTGGTATGTCGCTGCTGTCCGACACACGCTCCTCCTCACTCCCACTGTCATCTGTCTGCACCGACCTCCTCACTGTGTCCTCCCCTACTTTACTTGTTTTAACCTCATTGGATGCACTCCTTGTTCTTCTTCTGCGTTTGTGAGCAGGCTTTGGTTTGGCTGCTGCCTCCTCCATCTCAGCCTCCTCCACCTGCTCACTCCATAAAACACCTTCCTTCCCTGTCTTACCCGCCTGTGCTTTTCCCTGCTCACCTGTCTGACCCTCTTGTGTTTCACTGACCTCACACACCCCTCTCACCTGTTTCTTTCACCTGCTCTCCACCCACCTCACTTTCTACTGCCTCACCTACACCCTGCTCACCCTGCTGTACCTCACCCTCTGACACCTCGTGTATCGACACGGACACAGCAGCCGCGCGGCGCGGCACGGCATTCGGCCCCGTGGTCACCTCGGGCGTGGAGGCCGCCGCGGGAAGGCCGGCGACCGGAGCCGCGACCGGCCGCGTGGATGCCACCCCGGGCGGGGAGGCCGCCGCGGGGAGGCGGAGGATGGCTGCCAGTTGCCCCCCCTGGTCCAAGCGGGGCCGGATCAGCGCGCATCGGACAGGCCTTCACGGTGTGTCCCTCCTCACAGCAACCGAAGCACTTCATCACCGATGAGGTTGCAAATATCACGTAGTCATAATCATCTACTTTGACATGGAATCGAAGGTTGAGCTCCTCGTCCCCGTGGGTTCAGTATCATATGAAGCTGTCTCCGGTGAGACACTACGTGTTTCAGCAGCTGAGACCTGAAGCCAGACAGCATGTTTCTGATCGGGCAAACCACCTTCCCATGTCTGGAGAGCTCTCTGCTCAGGAACTCATCGGTGATGAACGGAGGGACATTAGATAGTATGACTTTGGTTGCGGGCTGCGTTAACGGCAGTACCGGCACAAACATTTCATTCACCGTGATACCTGTCTCGATGACGCGGTTCACCTTGTCCACCTGGTCCAGGAAGATGACAACGGCGCTGTTCATCCTGGCGACCGATCTGATGCTGCTGTGTCCGACCTTCTCCCCCACAGCCAGCCCGATGTCCTCCACACTGCACGGGAAACTGGCAGAGATCTTAATGCCATGTTTCCTCGTCAGTTTGGTGAAGTCTCCATTTACCTGCATGGCGTCTGCACCGCAGACCGGCAGAGACACTGGCAGGAGAAAAACCCCAACAAGCCCGAAACTACCCCCCAAAGTGCTCCAACTGTTAACTAAATTAAACCACCACCAATAAACTACGTTAAAATAAAACACATTACTAAGAAAAGAAAAAGAAAAAAAGTTCGCAAACTCAGACAGAGAGAGAGAGAGAGAGAGAGAGAGAGAGAGAGACACTCTGACGCTCTGTTTTTACCTTCAACATGTTCACAACAGGTTCAGACATCAATAAATCATCAATGATCAAACTAATCAATCAATAGTTTCTTACATTTATTCAAGTTTAAAAACCTTTTTGATGTTTGGCTTAAACACAGAGTTTAGAGACTGTGGACGAAGAAATGGGAACACCTGGAGCCACGAGGACACACACACACCTGACCGGACCGAACGTCCTGACTCCGCCCCCTCCAACAGAACTTCTCCAGGTTACACTGAGAGACAGACAGACAGAGAGAGAGACACAGACAGACAGAGAGACAGAGAGAGAGACAGACAGAGAGAGAGAGACAGGCAGAGACAGACAGACAGACAGACAGAGAGAGACAGACAGAGAGAGACAGGCAGAGAGAAACAGAGAGAGAGAGACACAGACAGACAGAGAGAGAGAGACACAGACAGACAGAGAGAGAGAGAGACAGACAGTCAGACAGAGAGACACAGAGACAGACAGACAGACAGAGAGACACAGAGACAGACAGAGACAGACAGAGAGAGAGAGAGACAGACAAGAGTTAGACACAAGGTCTCCCATAGAGACAGAGCAGATTTAAGCCCCGCCCACAGCATTGGCTTCGTGGTGCGTTCAGGTTCCTCCTCGTCACTTCAGTCTGAGTCAGATATCCAGATGTCAGTTTTAGGCTAACTGTACCGCTGTAAGCTAAGCTAAAGCAACTTGTGTAGCTGAATGTGGCTAAATCAAAAAGCTCTGCAGTATTATGTTGCTAAGTGTCTCAGCTAACTACAGTAGCCTCTGAGACAGACCACAGTCCTGAGTTTGTCCTCTCTGGGATACACAGGCCGCTAAAATACTCCTCTGACATGCTGAAATCTAATGTTTTTAGTCGCGGTCTCAGCTGGTCTCGGTGGTCTCAGCTGGTCTCAGTAAGCCTCCCTCCCTCTCATGATAAATAAACCTGCTGCTGCCTGTTGAGTGAACTGAGGGGAGATGTGAGTTTTTACCAGGACGGTGACTCTGCGTCTCTTCAGGCGTCGGCAGAGTCCAGGAAGTCTTTGGAGTCCAGGTCTCTGGAGTCCAGGAAGGCTTTGGAGTCCAGGTTTCTGGAGTCCGTTCTTCTTCTTCAGAGACGGGACGACGTTCGACTTCACCTCGACTCTGAACTGCAGAAACAAAGAGACACAGGCAGCTCCTCCTCCTCTTCCTCTTCATCATATTTTGTATCAGTAATCTGAATCTGTAAAGTAACTAAAGCAGTTAAATAAATGTACTGCAGTAAAAACTACAGTATTTCAGTATTTGCAGTATTACCTCTGAGATGTACTGCAGTAGAAGTAGAAAGTAGCAGAAAATACAAATACTCAAGTAAGGTAGAAATGTGTGTTAATCAGAGATCAGAAGTTCTTCTTCTCTTTGTTATTGATCAGCTTCAGATCATGGCTGACAGTTTCTCCCTGCATGCACCTGTCCTACCTGCAGCGGAGGTGTTGCAGGTGTGACGTCGGGCAGACTGCAGTCGACTGTCTGCAGACGGACGCAGCAGCTCAGCAGCAGAAACACCGCCCACACATTCAGCTTCATCTGTCAATCAATCAATCACTCATCAATCAGTCAGTCATCTGCTCGTCCACAGGCTCCCTCTCTCCTCTCTTCTTCTGTGGCAGGAGCACAGAACCCAGTAATCCTCTTAGTCCGGTTTAGGAGTCACATGACCAGACGATATCACACTCAGGTCACCAGCGGTCACTTTAAATCAGCAGAAGAAGAAGCTCTCAGGTCTGATCAAATGTAAATGATTGATTCTTTGTGTGTGTGTGTGTGTGTTCATAACGGTTTAGCTCTGGTTCCTCAAAATAAATACTTTGTTTCAGAAGCTGATTTAAAAAATGACACGCTGCATCCAGTTTATTACAGTGTTTAACCAGCACAATTATTATTAATAATAAAATAAATTATCACATTTTAAGTGTCACTTTTGAATCAGTGTGTGTGTGAAGATAATCAGCTGACTGGACTCAATCACACAAACACAACCTGCATCTGTTGGGGACTACTTTCAGTGGCAAATAAATCCACATTTGGGTCTCTAGTGAGTATTTGGGGTAGCAGGACGGCGTGTAAATAAACCCCAGTGTGTGTGTAGATGGTGATGAGTTTTAATAATGATATCACACAAAGTATCAGTTCTTCTTCACAGGTAACGTCCTTTGTCTCGTGATGCAGAAACATCCTTCATCGTGGGACGGTGTCAGAGGACAATGTTGGAACCTGCTGCCTCGGTGCTCTGCAGCTGAGACACACTGAGAGCTGAAATCAGAACAGTCACTCACAGACTTCCTCTCAGGCATTATTAGCAGCAACATGCTGCTTTTTGCCGTCACAATGTTTGTATCTTCTTCACAGATCTCCATCATAACGAGCTGTTCCTCCTGACTGAAGCAGGTGGCACCATCGGCCCGTTATGAGGAAGAGGAGTCAAAACACAAACAGCCGGTTTTATGGGGACGAGCACAGAGCCTAATGAAGACTGACAGCTGATAACCAGCGTCGTGGTGATCGTTAGCTCTGATCAGGGCTCCTGGCAGGTTTGGATCATCCGCAGTCAGCTGAGTGAACGGCACACTGATGGTGTTTGAGCTGGTGGTGCCACGTGAACCTTCTGTGGCAGACGGAGCAGCTGAACTGTTTCTCTCCGATGTGGATCTTCATGTGAGCCTTCAGATTGGATTTACAGCTGAAAGGTTTGCTGCACTCTGAGCAGCTGATGGGTTTCTCTCCAGTGTGAGTCCTCATGTGTTCCTGCAGTGTCCTTACGTACGAAGGTTTTCTCACACTCAGAGCAGCTGAATGTTTCCACCCCGATCAGCTGAGAGGACCCCCCCCCCCCCCCCCCACATGCTGAGCCAGGTGTTGTTTCAGACTTTCTCTATGTGTAAATCTTTTTCCACAAACCAAACAGCTGAAGGGTTTCTCTCCTGTGTTCATTCTCACAGAACCTCCAGGACCTGATGGTCTGTCTGTCCAACTTACTGAAACTCCATGAGTCTGTACAGAGACCACATTAAACCAGGTCTCTCGTGCCCAGACCCACAAAGACCCTCCATCAATAAAGTGGGTCCCATCACTCCTATAGATGATCAGTTATTAGAACAGAGGTTTTGGGGTTTTGATAAATGTGACGTCAGAGCGTTGGGGGGGGGGGTTACTCTGTTTCTCCTGATTATTGCAGATTTTTGTCACTTCGTTTTGAAAATGACAGAAATGTTGAAGGAATTTTGTTTTTTGGTGGGAAGTTAAAATGTTAGATTTTAAACTGGCTGTGTAATGGTGATCTGCTGAGGCTCCGGGTCTCTGAGGGAAACTGGACTCTGTATCTGGGAATACTGATGAGTAAAACTGACAGCGAGACAACATCGAGACGTTCATTTGTCTGACTTGTTCTGTCTCCACAGCAGAGCCGGTCTGGCTTTGCTCTTCATGTGTAAAAGATTCTAATTATCACAAGCTGAAGACGTGAAGGACGAGCTGAAGTCCTGGATTTCATCAGTTTAATTCTGCAGTTTCTGGACAGCTGTATAATCCTTTCCATAATGCTCTGGAACTGAGGATCTGAGGAATGAAGGTGGACAGTGCAGCGGCAGATCAGCTGCTGATCACGTCGACCGCTGCAATGGCGTTGCCCGCTGCCGTTATCGATCGCTGCTGCCATTCAGCTTTTGATCACGGATCGCTGATCGGCTATCCATTCTCAGCCATTCGACGCTGGCGTTACGATCGGCTGTTACCACGCCGATTCGCCACGATCGCCACACGATCGCTGCTGATTTTGCTGATAGCCAGCGATCGCCGCCGCCATGATCGGCGCCGATTGCTGCCGATCGCCATGATCGCCAGCGTTGATCGGCGATAAGCGCCACGCTGCCGATCGCCATGATCGCTGGCAACGACGATCTCATTCGCCATGATCACATGCCGATCACGCGATGATTCGTCATGATCACCAGCCAGCGATTGCTGTCGATCGACGCCGATCGCTGATCTGCCGATCATGTACTGATTCTGCGATGACGCCAGCGATCGCCGACGCTGCTGGCTACGGTTACAAGATTTGCATTTATTCGCGTCATGGCTGCCATGATCGGCTGATCAGCATACGCTGACTGCCATGCCGGATCGCCATTCGCCAGCTGCCGATCACAATATTCATGCCGCCATGGCCAGCGTTGATCGCCGACGTCGGTTACAGCCGATCACGCGCCACGCTGGCCAGCTGACGCGCCATGATTCTGCCGCCATTGAGAGTGTGTGTGTGAGTGTGTGTGTGTGAGAGAGTGTGTGTGTGTGTGTGTGTGTGAGTGTGTGTGTGTGAGAGAGTGTGTGTGTGTGTGTGTGTGTAAAGCTCCATTTGACTCATTTATTGAAGACAAAGACTGAAAATCTCCCGCAGAAGAAGAATCTGATCAAACTGAAACGTTTCTGAAACGAAACTAAAGAAATTCTGTTTATTGATGACATTTGATTTCTTATAACTTTATTTGTCCTCGTGAGGAGTTACAATAACTCTGACTAGCTGCGTACTAACTTCCGCTCTGTCTCCAGCTGGCATGCTAAGCTAAGGCTTCAGAGGACAGGTGAGCGGCAGGTGAGCTAAACACACTGGACGCCATCTGCAACAAGGCTTGGGTTTCCGGTTTCACTACAGGCCTTCACAATAAAACGTATTAAACTCCCGCCTTTGAAACGTCGCGCGCAGCTCCAGTTTGATTCGTTCTGAATCACCTCGTTGTGACTTTTATTTTGAAACACGTCCCCGGAAGCGATCGTGGTTGGAGCGGGTTTGACCCCGAGCCCGGTTAACGGAGGAAACCGTTAGCTGGATCTAAATAACGGCACGAACCGTCAGAGCGCAGTTCGGTGAACAGAGCGGAGATGGAGCCGCACCGCCAACGACCGGATGTGGGTTTAGACCCGGAAATGAAGCCGAGAGGTTGGTGTTCTGCTGGAAACAGCTGGACTGCTCTGCTAATAGTGCCAAGCTAACGTTAGCTGCTTTCCGTCGGTCTCGTGGACCTTTAGAGCTGTTACGTCACTCTGAATATTGATTATTGATTATTGATTGTGTTTCAGTTTCAGTCCAGCTGCAGCCTGCAAGCTAACGTTAGCTTGCAGGCTGCAGCTGGACTGTTATCACGAAACCACCTTTAACCCTGTGGATCACCATGGTAACCGGGTGAGAGATCACCATGGTAACCAGTTAAAAGACAAACAAACAATAAAAGTCTTATTTAGGTGGGGCTGAAACGATCAATTGATTAATTGATTGATTGATTAGAAACTGTCAGCAGATAATTTAATAATTTAAACAGAAATTCTCCAATAAATCATTTTTTATTGATGTTTCATCGACCAATCAATGCAAATGGCGGCTAGATGTCATCATAACAATAATAATATTGACGACGAGAAACGGGACTGAAAGTCAAACAGAACCAGACTTCAGATCCAGGAGCTCAACAGGAGGTTCTAGGGGTCCTTTAGGTGGTTCTGTTGTTCCTTTAGGAGGGATTTCAGGAGAAATTTAATTCATTAAAATCAGTTTCCTGTTCTCTGCAGACGTCCAGCAGCTGTCTGCAAGCAAAGAAGAGGTTCCCCCTGAGGACTGGAGCCCCAGTCTGGACCAGGAGGACCCAGAACCCCCCCACATTAAAGAGGAACAGGAGGAACTCTGGACCAGTCAGGAGGAGGCTGATATCAGCGAGTTCACGTTCACTTCTGTCCCTGTGAAGAGTGAAGAAGAAGAAGAGGAGGAGGAGGAACTCTGGACCAGTCAAGAGGGAGAGCAGCTTCGAGGGTTCACATTCACTCCTGTGCCTGTGAAGAGTGAAGAAGAGGAGGATGAAGGTTCAGGTAGGAACAACATGGATGTGTTTATTGAACATGTTCTGAGGGGAAAAGGGGGGAACAGTCTTTAGAAGTCAGTGGTGTAAAAGTTAAAGAGAACCTGGTCTATCTGAAGAGTACAAAATGCTCGTTACAGGACGACCTTCAGGAGGTTCTAGTGGTCATTAAGGCACGTTTAGGGCCCATATTAGGTTGTTCTAGTGGTCCTTCAGGTGGTTCTACTTTTACTGTTGGAAGTTCTAGTGGTCACTGAAGAGGTTCTATGGATCCTTCAGTTGGTTCTAGTTTGAGTCGTTCTTTAGGTGGTGCTTATTGGTAATTGAGGAGGTTCTAGTGGTTCTTTAGCAGAACTGAAGGTGACTGAACACCGATGGGAGATTTTGCAGACAGGTTGGACAGCGTTCTCCACCCTCATCATCTAAACACCCAGTGAGGGACTCTCTTCTTTTTTTCTGCACAAAACAAAACCTGATTAACAGTTGGACTCGTCTGTGTGTTTCCTGTTTCCTGTTCTCTGCAGACGTCCAGCAGCTGTCTGCGAGCAAAGAAGAGGTTCCCCCTGAGGACTGGAGCCCCAGTCTGGACCAGGAGGACCCACCAGAGCCCCCCCACATTAAAGAGGAACAGGAACAACTCTGGACCAGTCAGTCAGAACCAGTCTGGAACTTAAATCCAGATAAATATTTAGAACCAGATAGTGAGAACAAGACTGCCGCCAGCGATGGAGACTGGATGGAGACCAGAGAACCTCAGTCAGTTTTAAACTCCCTGAAAATCATTGAAGTCCCTGTGAGTGACGAGAGACGTAATACTGTCAAGAAAAGTTACAGCTGCTCTGAGTGCGGGAAAAGATTCGGCCGCAGCCCACATCTGAAGATCCACATGAGAACTCACACAGGAGAGAAACCGTTCAGCTGCTCGTTCTGCGGTAAAAGTTTTACACAAAAGGTGAATCTGACGTACCACATGTCCGTCCACACGGGGGAGAAACGCTTCAGCTGCCGTTTCTGTGATGAGAGGTTCACCTGGTACACGCAGCTGAAAAGTCATCAGTGTGTTTGTGAGTCATCGCATCTTCATCAGGAGGACGGAGACGCAGACACCGGCGAGAAATCCTTCAGCTGCTCCGAGTGTGGAAAGATCTTCAGCCGCAAGGACAATATGAACATCCACATGAGAATTCACACGGGAGAGAGACCCTTCAGCTGCCCCATGTGTGCCAAAAGTTTTAAACATGGAGGACATCTGACTCAACACATGGCGGTCCACACGAAGGAGAACCGCTTCAGCTGCAGAGCTTGTGACAGAAGATTCACTTGGCTTTATCAGCTCAAAAGACACAAGTGTTCTGGTGAATCCTCTGATATCACCAAGTTCACATTCACTTCTGTCCCTGTGAAGAGTGAAGAAGAGGAGGAAGAGGAAGCTCAGTCCTCACAGCTTCATCAAAGCCAGACTGAACAGATGGAGACAGGAGCTGATGGAGAGGACTGTGGAGGACCAGGACCAGCCAGGAACCCTGATCCAGATACACATGTAGAACCTGAGACTTCAGACTCTTCTGAATTTAAGGTTGAAATCAGTGATGAAGACTGGACTCAGTCAGGTCTGAGTTCTCTGACAGTCCCTGAAGTCGATACAGGAAGTAACACCGGCAAGAAACCATTTAGCTGCTCTGAATGTGGGAAAATATTTGGGCGCAAGGAACATCTGCAGACTCACGTGAGAATCCACACAGGAGAGAGACCATTCAGCTGCTCTGTTTGTGATAAAACATTTGGCTGCAAGAGGTCACTGCTGGGTCACATGACAAGTCACACAGGAGAGAAACCATTCAGCTGCTCTCAGTGCGGGAAAAGATTTGGCCGAATGGTAAATCTGAAGACCCATGAGAGACTTCACACAGGAGAGCGACCGTTCAGCTGCCCATTTTGTGGTAAAGGCTTCACACAGAAGGTTCACATGACTCAGCACATGGCTGTCCACACCGGAGAGAAGCTGTTCAGCTGCAGCGTCTGTGACAAAAGGTTCACCTGGCTTTCAGGGTTCAGACGACACAAGTGTGGCAGCGAGCAGTCGGAGCTCGATGAGAGCCAACCTGAGGAGAACTCGGAGACAGAACCAGGTGAGAAACCATTTCGCTGCCGTCAGTGTGGTAACACATTTAATCACAAGCACAATCTGAAGGCTCACATAAGAATTCACACAGGAGAGAAACCGTTCGGCTGCTCTGTTTGTGGGAAAGGCTTTACTGCGAGCGGAGCGCTGAAGAAACACCTGAGAACTCATTCAGGAGAGAAACCGTTCAGCTGCTCTGTCTGTGGCCTGAGATTTACACAAGGAGGAAATCTGAAACGCCACATGGCTCAGCACACGGGAGACACACGAGAGAAACCGTTTCGCTGCTCAGTTTGTGGGAAAAACTTTACGCAAGTATCAAACATGAAGCGACACATGACACAACACACGGCGACCGAAACGACTCGGGCACAGGAAACAGGAAGTGAAGCTGCGACCAGTTCGGATCTGACAGAGGATCAGCGGGAAGAAACCAAACGTGTGCTGGCAACCGGCGGCCTCAGACTTCATCCAGTCACAGCTGACAACTGACTTATTTATTTATATATATATATTATATAATATGTGTGTGTATATAATATATAATATATAATATATATGTATAGTCAATGTACTGAATTGTATCAGGGCTTTACTTTGAAGAATAAAAGGACGTCTGATGTAAACAGGAAACAAACTCTTTTCCTCAACAGGAAGTGAACAACTTGTAAAGCTGCAGCGGCGTTTATCAGGACAGACGCAACTCACGGCCATTTTCATTTTTGATCATTCTACCAATTAGTTTCTTGATTAATTGATTGATCGTTTGGTCTATGAAATGTCTGAGAAGACAAAGAAAGAACGACAAACAACAAACCGACGATTAAAGTAGTTGCTGATTATTTATCTGTCAATTCATTGATCGACTCATCGCCCATGTGACGACTTTAACTGTCAGTATTATGAGAGATAGACAGGTGAGGAGAGAGACAGACTTTTATTGATCCAGTGCGATTGTTTCAGTCACAGAGACGTTTTAATGATCCGGACAGTCATTCAGAGGTTCTGCAGGTTCTTTGGGTTCTCAGTCTGATGAAGTAAATAAAGGCATCACTAAACAGAAATCTTTTTCATTTCCAGTTAAATGTAAAACTCAGAGTTGATTTAAAAATATGAAAGTTGTTTTGTTGTGAACATCAACGTATTGATCGATAACAAACTGATCAGTTTTTCACTTCCTGAATGTTTAGAGAAGAACATGTTGAATAAACTGGTTTGGAGGAAGTTAAGGTCACATGATCCCACGAGACCAGCTCCGAGGTCCTTGCTGTGTTTGTGCTAAGCTAGGCTAATATCCATCCCATACATGAATATCATTTAATGTAAAGGGGCAAGAAAAGAATTGACCCAGTTCTTTATTGATCTTTACTGAACGGATCAATCAGCAGGATGACTCTTGCTTACTGATGAGGCGTCTCCAGATGAACCCGAAGATCACTTTGTGTTCCCCAACAGGGTTTTGATTTTGGGGGAGAGTTTGAAATAAATACAGAAATTTAGGTAGAAATTAATCTTATTTACAATTCAGCCAGCCAATCAATGATAAAATCACCACCATCCATTAGTCAAGATCAATAATCCTCCACAAATAAAATGTTATCTGGCTGATTAGAAATCTTTTAGTCACTAATAAAGTCTGAAATTCATCCTGTCTGAAACAGGATGAACTTTACACCCTGATGTCACAGTGAAGGTGTGATGTCACACCCCGACAGAGGGGGGAGGATGAAGAGGCTTTGAGTTCTTGTCAAGTGAATCAGCTCAAACTGGCTTTCTGAAAGACCGGGTCCACTGACTGAAGGATCAGGAACCTCTGACCTGAGAGCTGAAACCTTTTGTTGAGGTGACGGAGCGAGACTGGTCTTTGTGGTCTGGTGGGGTCTGATGTGTTTGAGTTGTTCTGGTTCTGTTGGAACCTCCTCAGTGATTCTTCCTGAGGAGAACCAGCTGTCGGGTCTGACTGGCTCTGAAACTGAAGGTAAGTGCTTCTATTAGAATCAAGTTTGTGTGTTGATGAAAAGGTTTTCATGTCTGCGCTGCACTTCGTCCTCGTGCTGCTCCACCTTAAAACACTGATGCAGTTTGTCCTTGTTTCATTACAGCAGATCTACTTTTTATCATCATCTTGATGTAGAAAGGTCAGATCTCAGGTCTGCTGAACTCCAGATAGCCCTGGAATAAATCAGAGGATTTTAACACTTGAACGTCTCGTCCCACTGTCTGATTTTAAACTTATTCTTTTTAACGTCTGTGACAGCCTCTGGTGCTTTTGTTTGTTTGAATCAGATTAACGTCACACCACTTTTATCACATATCAGTACAAATGCTGCTGTGGTGAGCAGTGGTGACATGTTAATGAATACAGGTGCTGTTGTTGTATATTGAATCACTTCTTGATGAACTGTCTACGTGCCGAATTCTCCAGAAGAAACCCCTGACTGTGACCCACATGTTTTTCACGTGATAATCGATAGGCCTGGTGTTCGGAAAGCAGATCAACTTTAAGTCACCAGATTTTTGAGTGGAGTTCAGTACATGGCCACTGGCCTGCTCTGTGCAACACAGTGTCCAGCAGCCTGTTGTGGTATAATTACTTCACTAATATCTGATCCTGCATCGGCAGATAATCAGACTCTTAGTGACCAGTAAACATGACCAGCTGATCTTTGTTGTGCGTAACGCCGTCACGCCCCTCCTCCTGCTCAGCCTATGGAGGATTTATTTTCTCCTCCTCCTCTGCTGCTGCTGCGTCCATTAATACTGTGAAGAACCGAGGAACGCAGCGGGACACCGCGACAACAGCTAACCGAGCAGGAAGGCCGGATCGCTGGGGAGGAGTGGAAGATGAGAGCCGCAGCCGGACGGAGAGCCGACCGGAGCCACCGCTGAAACCCGGAGGAGGCGACATGACTGCGGAATAAACAGGCGAGAGGACGCTGCTGCGCCTGTCGGTGAGGGGGGGGGGGGGTACATAGGTGGATGTGTGGATGTTCTGATGGCTGTTGAAGGTGCAGAGGGAGCGTCTGTCTGACCGCTGCTGTGTCCGCTTTTCGAGGCTTCAACGCGGCCACAGAGCTCCACACAGAGCCGCTGAATCCACCTGGAGCTGGACAAAATAATGTGTACAGCCTGCAGCTCCGTGGCCTTCATCACCATCATCATTTATGGTTGTTATTAACACACTGACGGGCCTGCAGTCTCATGGACTGACTGACTCCGTCCTTCTCTTTCAGCGGCTCACAGTCAGGATGTCTGGGCCGCCCACCGGTCCCGGACCTGCACCGGCCACCGGGCCCGGGTTGGGGCCGGAGCTGCCGGACCTGAGCCACCTGACGGAGGAGGAGAGGAGCATCATCCTGTTGGTGATGGAGAGGCAGAAGAAGGATGAGGAGAAGGAGCAGAGCATGCTCAAGTAAGGAGGAGGGGCGACGCGCTCCTCTCTGCTGATCAGTGATTATCGATAATTGATCAGTCATGATCAACTGTTGTGTTGAGCCCCCCCCCCCAGCTCAGTGTCAGGTCACACAAAATAAAACCTACCTTGGTTGCAGCACAGAGAGACTGAAGAGAAAAATTACATCATAGTTATTAATATTCCCAAAGGTCCCAGTGACGTCATATGACATAAAAAGGAAGGTGACCTCTGACCTCCAGTCAGTTTAAACTATTTCTATGTTTTTCTTCTCTCTGTAAACACACACACACACTCACAGTCTCACACACACACTCTCTCACACACACACACACTCACAGTCTCACACACACACACACTCTCTCTCTCTCTCTCACACACACACTGATCCGTCACATGTATATATTGATGATTTCACTGATCTGATCTGGAGTCAGTTTCAGGAAATGATATCAGATATGTTGAACGATGGCTGCATCCCATTTAGATGAGGCAGTCCGGGCTCCTCGTCCTTTACAACAGTGTTTGATTGACAGCTGGTGATCTGGCCTCTGATTGTGTTTCTGCGTTCAGACTCTGATCTGCAGTTTCTGTCTGAAGACGAGTCGATAATGAAAAAAACTGTAGTCTCCTCTCTGACCTCTCCTCTCTCTCTACACCCCCCCCCCCCACAGGAAGTTACATCAGCAGTTTGAGCTGTATAAGGACCAGGTGAAGAAGCTGGGGGAGGAGCCTCAGGCAGCCCAGACAGTGAGGGCGGAGTCTCCCACCTGCGGCGTCTGTTGCAAGACAAAGTTTGCCAACGGCTGCGGCCGCGCCTGCTGCTACTGTCAGAGCCGCTTCTGTGCCCGCTGCGGGGGGAGTGTCCCTCTGAGGGCCAATAAGGTCAGTGTGGGGGTGGGGCGTGTCCCTCTGAGGGCCGATAAGGTCACTGTGGGGGTGGGGCGTGTCCCTCTGAGGGCCGATAAGGTCAGTGTGGGGGGGGGGGGCGTGTCCCTCTGAGGGCCGATACGGTCAGTGTGGGGGGGGGGGCGTGTCCCTCTGAGGGCCGATAAGGTCAGTGTGGGGGGGGTGTCCCGGTTCAGCTGATTGTCTGTTGTGTCTGAGCACCAGATGGAGCCACATAAAAACTCTTATTTTTAATGATCAATAAGTAATGATCAAGAGATTTCTCTTCAAAACACAAAGTAATTCAATAACAAAGAGAAATCCAACGTTCCCTGTCCTGAACACATCATTTCACTTCAGAGTCTTTTATTCTGAAATGTTCAATACCGTGTGTTCCAAGTGATGTATTAATCAGAGATCAGAGTTATTAATAATCAATAATCGATATCCTGTGTTCCAGGTGATGTGGGTCTGTAACGTCTGCAGGAGGAAGCAGGAGATTCTCACTCGCTCAGGGGAGTTTTACTCCAATACGTCGCTGCTGTCCTTCAACCACAGCTCACTTGGGGTTCCATACCCACCAATGCAGGGGCAGCCAGGGGCCACGGGGCCTCTGAGCAACGGAGCCACTGAGCGGTCAGTAGAACCCAGTAGAACCCAGAGAGAGAAATAAGTAACATCATTAATTCTTCTCACATGATCCACTTACTTTGTTTTTTCAGCGCATTCAGCCACATCTCATGGCCTTCATCAGCAGATGGAGTTGTTCAGTTGTCATGGAGATGATCTAGTTGTTCTAGGTCAGCTAACCATCACATGATCATCTCCATGACAACTGAGCAAACTGAGAAGCACAAGATGTAAAGAATCAAGGAGTTATTATTATATTATATATATTTTATTATATATATGTATTATACTTAAGTTAAATTTGGGTTTGATGTGTTTTATTGTTCGTGTGACATTCAGGGCTGTCAGAATAAGTTCCGTTCATTCTGAGGACCAAACAGAAACAAAGTGATGAATAAAACAACATGGACACATCTGGAGGCAAAGCTGATACGAAGAAATAAAAATAAAATAAAAGTATGAATAAAAGAGTTTAGTCTTTATTTCTCACTGCCTCTAAAACGAAATATTACCAAAACTATGTGTGATGATGTCGTCATCAATAATCTGTTTCTTACAACTATTATTATTATTATTATTAATGCCACCTTGTGACTTTACAACCAGCGTGGTTTTGCTCACGTTTGTCTTATGAAAGTCTGCAGGTCTAAATGTAGCATTAATAATTATTATATTATTAATGAATTATTAATAAAAGCAGCCTGATCTGGATCTACTGGATCCTAAATAATTACAGAATCATTATTTACAGTTTCAGTCTGATTTTAATCAACTGAAAGGAAAAAAACTTTAAAGTCAGACTGTTAATTAGTTTGGTCTGTTGTTACCCCCCCCCCACACACACACACACACCTGCTGTAATCAGATTAACATTAATAATCCTCCAACTCAGAGAGGCTTACTGCTAACACACACAGGCTAACACAAGCTAACAACAGACACAGGGAGGGGGAGCAGTGATGCCATGCGTGGATTGGGCCAATGGTGGGAGGGGCTTGTTCAGAGGGGGCGGGGCTTCAGTTATGATCCAGATTCTAGTTATAAACTTGCTGAGTGTGTGTATGTGTGTGTGTGGAGGTTGAACGTGTCGTTGATGTGAAGCTTCAAACAGCCGACAGACAAACTGTAAGAAACTCTAATTTCTGTTTGTTTAATACTTTTAATTATACTATTATTATATTATATAGTATAGATATTCATAGTAATAATTATTATCTGTTTGTTCACGCAGCAGCTTCATGTTTGTGCAGTAATAAAGTACATTCACTGAAGTACTTGTACTTTATAAATATGAAGTAATTAAAATGAGCTCCACCTTTAGCAGCTGTAAAGTGATGAATACATTAATGCATCAATAATTATAATCATGTCAAATAATATATTAATCTGCATTTCAGTATTTGAAGTCGGCAGCTGCTCCTCAGTTCCGTCATTTAACTGATTTGTTCGCAGTAAAGTATCAGTATTACACACAAAACACTTAAATAAATCTGTTTAACTCGACTCCCACAAACTGCAGAGAGCACAAAGATTCAACAAGAGATTTAACTTTACTTTAGTTTCCAGTGGAAACAGAATAACCTCAAAGACACACAAGGTTCTTCAGGTTCCAGTTCTGTGTAGAACCAGGTTACAGTTTGCAGTAATGTGGTCATTACACACACTCTCTGATTGGTCCGTTCTGTGTGACTGACAGGAAACCAAGCCCCTTGGGGTCGTATTACGATGGTGGGGGGGGCAGGATGGCTCGCTCGCCCTCTGATCACGGTCCGGACCGCCGTGCTCACTCACCACGCAGCTACCATGGTAACGGGGAGGAGGAGCCGCGGGGCCGCAGACGACCAATCAGAGACGGACGAGGCCGCTGGCACTCACAGGTGGGTCTGATAGGACAGGTAGATTTATATATATATTACATTTTATTACATTACTGGTGCTACAGGTCACTAGACTGAAACGAAGCTACTGAATAAATTTAAAGTGTTGGAGCTTTTTTTTGTTCATCAGATTACAAATAAAAATCACATTTCACAGAAGAATCAATGAAATGTTCCTGATCTCCTTCCTGCTCTCCAGAGGATGATCCCTTTAGATTTGAATGACTCCATGATTTTTCCTCTAGCGCCACCTTTAGGACAATCTGTACATGTTTAGCTCCAAAGCTGTTCAGACTGTAAGAACAGAAACCATCAGGACCCTGCAGCCTGTAGGGGGCGCTGACAGAACTTTACACTGATAGACTGGTGTCTGATGATGATGATGTTGATGTTGATCTCTGTCTCCTCTCCTGGTTAAGGACCACCCTCTGGACCAGGTTCAGGACGAGCACGAACGGCGGCGACAGGAGGAGGAGTTTCAGGCTCGTTACCGTAGCGACCCAAACCTGGCTCGTTACCCGGTGAAGCCGCAGCCGAGTGAGGAGGCCATGAGGATGTTGGCTCAGGTTGGCAGGGTCCGCCACCAACGCCGCCACAGTGACGTCTCCCTGGCAACCACCGAGCCTGACCACCTGACCTTGAGACATACAGGTAAGTTAGTGCTTTGCTTCATTACAGGGAATAGAACCATCAATCTGTTAGTGCCTTGCTCTAGGGCACTCAGTCTGACTTGTTTCCTTCTCAGCTGTCCGTCACAATCGGCTTCAGGGATTGGTCGGATCTGGAGGTCAGAGGTCGTTGTCTGTGGACCGGGTAGCCAATCATGTCAGCCCCACATCTCCCCGCCGCAGCCCATTACCTCAGCAACACCTGGACCCGAGCTCCGCCCTCAAGAGGAAGCCAGCTTATGAGAGCACAGCACAGAGGGCACGGAGGATGGGAAACATGCACGTGATTGGTAGCTTCAGCAGCTCAGAGGAGGAGCTAGTGACCACGCCCGACTACACCAGCTGTGACGAACCTGACAGTGAGTAGCTACATGCTAACTGTTATCTATATAAGGTTGGGTGATTACATGCTAACACTTATGTAAATTAGGCAAGGTGGCAACATGGTAATAGGTATATAGATTAGGCTGTGTGACTACATGTTAACAGCTGTCTAAATGAGGCTCGGTGGTTACATGCTAATAGGTTTTGAAATGATGCTAAGTGGTTACATGTTAACGGCTAGCTACATTAGGCTATGTGGCTTCATGCTAACTGCTGTGTAAAAGAGGTTAGGTGGTGTTCAGGGCTGTCCACATACTTTTGGTAGTATATAATTATTTGTCAAGGATTGGTCAACGGGAAGATGGAAAACGTGACCTTGTCTTGACTTTTTCAATTCAACCTGTGAGTCAGAGCAGAGGGTTAAACAGATACAGCAGAATGACGTCTGCATCTCGTTGGTACCAAAAAAAAATGTCTGCAGGTTTGGTCAAGTGAACAAGTCAGGGCTCACTTACTAGCTTTCTTCTGGACCTTTTGACCATACCCCGTTGGCCTGCTTTAGCAATTAAAACTTGCTCAGATGTCATGTGACCTCAATGTCAAGAACAAACCCTAACCCTAAACCTAACCCTCCATGCTCAAGTCCTGGAGGTTCATTACTCTTCATAACTTTGAATCAGAGCTCTTTACAATCTGTCCAACATACGACACCTTCTGTCCGCAGAGGAATGATCCATCTTCAGGATTCATCTTTAGTTCAGTTTGACTTTCCAGCCACCAAAATCCAGATAGGACAAGATCTGAGTTCACCAATATGTTAAAAAGTTCAATTGAGCCTCTTAGTAATAGCTTCAGTTATTACTGTGCATTCACAGCATTTAAGCTTTACAAGCTCAGGCAACAAACAGCCCTGCAGACACTACTGAGGGCTGGAAAAAAAAACACAAATTCCTCTGCATTTCTGAGTACATTTGTTTTAACAGTTTTCATTTACAGACAGTTCTCCAGCAGCAACAGAGAGACAGAAATACAACTTTATTTATTGAGTTTAAATGTCTGCATTGAAAATGGTAGAACACTTTGTTTTTTCATCAATATTATTAGATAGATTATATAAATTTATATAAATAAAGAAAACAAAACATTTATATAACTTTTATAGGTTAAATAAATAAGTAAATACAATACAAACATACAGTTTTAATATCATGAAGACAGTTTTTGGATGTTTTTCTCTCTCCTAGTGGCCAAAAGTCTATTTACTGCAGCTAAAAGTGACTATACATTAAATTGAATATGAAAAGTTCTTAAGGTACTAAGTTCTAAGAGTTTGTTCACAGGTGTTTGAGAGGAACCAGGAAAAGGAGAGTGACAGTAGAGACATTGCATTTGTGTTCTCTCTCTCTCTCTGACAGAATTAGCTCAGCGTGATAATCTGCTTACAGCTGAACACTCAGTCTGAGCAGGTTTATCCTGCACTTCCTCTAACAGACACCAGAGGGTTCTTCCTAGAGCACTCTGGGTTAGGGTTAGCCTAACCCTAACCCTAACCCTAAACCTAAACCTAACCACTGCAAATTATTTAGCTCATGTTCTACATAGTTCTGTAGGGCTTTGATTCTGCTCTCAAATCTCTGGCTGATAGGGTTCTTTTGATGTTCCCACAGGTTCTCCTCTGCTTCTCTGTCCCATGTGGTTCTTATACTGTCACAGGACTCTTCTGTAGTTTTATAGGGTTCCATATTCCATGTTCTGCATAGTTCTAATAGTAATGTGTATGCCTTTGTGTCTGTTTTTTAAAAACTCTGGTCTTTATGGTTTCTCCAGGGTTTTTTTCACTTTTCAGTAAGGTTCCTTTATTCAATTATAAGGTTAGGGTTAAGGTTATGCTGCTCTGCAGGGTTTCACATCTGTTCTCTGTGGTTCTTCTTCTGTTCTATATGGCTCTGCTTTTGTTGCTGTCTGTTTTTCAGGGTTTTGCTCCAGTTCTATGGTTTCCTTTGCTGTTCCATCGTTCTCAGCCTGTTCCAAATGATTCAGCACGTTCTATATGGTTCTCATACTGTTGCACATGATTCAGCTTCTGTTCTATTGTGTACAACCTTTCTTCTTTAGGTTTTTTTAGGGTTCCTCTGCTATTGCTCATGGTTCTGCCCATGTTCTATAGAGGTGTTTTATCGCATTTTCTGTGTCTTATAGTGTTATTCATGTGTTCCTCTGGGTTCTGCAGATGTTCTACAGGGTACAGCTACTGCTTTGTAGTATTGTTCAATTCCTGAGGGTTCTGCCACTGTTCTGTAGGGTTCTTCTTTGTTATATTATGCTCTTGTTATGAGTACTGCTTCTGTTCTATGGGTTTCCTCTGCTGTATCTAAGTCTTCACTGTTCTACAGGGTTCTCCTGTTTTCCTGTTGTCTGGGGTTCCTCTGTTGCTCTGTGTTGCTGAATGTTGCAATTGCTGCAGGTCGTCTCTCAGGAAGTCAGGCGTCATGCTGACGAGTTAATCTTCTGGCTCCGTGTCATTGGGCCAGAAATCACCTGGTCAGAGATTATGAGCTGTGATTGGCTTAGAGGATTCTTGGCTCCTCCTCTCAGGTCTGCAGGTGACAGAGCAGCTCAGAGTCTCTGCTGCTGCCGTCTTGAAGACACCTGAAGAGAAACAAGAATCAGGAGAACGTTCAACAGGCCCTCAAACGTGACCAGCCCAGGCCTGGAGAACCCAGGATGATTCTGGGGAACCTGTCTGGCAATCAGATCCAGATTGGAACAGAACACCACCTCCTGGCTGCTCTGGTGCTGCCAGACCACTGAATCGCCGGCTCCACTGTTCAATTGGATTAAAAGAGGAGAGTGTGGATTACCCAGCCTGCCTCAGGAGTCACTGTGGAGATACAAGAATAGAAACAGACTGCAGGCAACGCAACTGTTGACCAACCAGACAACAACATGTCTGCACACCTGACAGAGGAGGCTGGTGAACATCACCGCAACTTTTGGATTTTTTGGTGATCTGCTGGATATTGGCAGCTCTCATCTGGTGGAAAGACAGGAGGAGAGAGGCGGGATCAAGGCTGAAATGTTGCTAACAACTCTGCAACCTCCACCAGCATCCAGTTTACTGTTTGACCAACCAGATCACTGTTAGACCTACAAACTAACTGCATATCAAGCCACAGCTCAGGCTAACAACAGGCTAACTACAGGCTAACTCTATTAGCTAACTTTCATCTGAGTCTGCAGTGAGAAGGAAGCTAGCTTTCCACTAAGCAAACAATGAAATCGTAGAAAGAGAAAGATGGGCTCAGTGTTCAGACTCAGTTAATCTCATTACAGACAGGTATGAACTGCTCTGTAGCCTGCAGGCATAGCTCAGGGCAAACAGCACCCACTCTCACAGTGAGGAAGAGGAGAGAGGAGTTGCAGGTTCACCACCTCCTCCTCTTCGTCCTCCTCCTCTTCCTCTATTGAAGCCGCCTCTTACTCTTCCTCCTTCTTCTTCATGGCGTTCAGACAGACCTGTGAGTACAGCTGTGTGTGTGTTTAAAGCTGCTTGTGAAGTTGTGTGTGTAAAGACGGATTACAGGCGACATGATGAGTCTCAGTGTGGTGGTGTAAGATTTAGAACCCCCCTGAAGATTCAGAACCCCTCCCATTTGGTTTAGAACTCCCCTGAAGGTTCAGTGGCCGGTTGCACAAAACACCTTGAGATTTCTCATGAGGAGAAACTTAAGAAACTAATTTTTCCTTAGCTGAGGGACTTACTTAAGGGTCCTTGTAAAGGTTTCCTTAGTTAAGGCATTTACTGCATTGAAAGAGATTTTACACTTTCCATGGAGATCGTTTGTTTGCTTGCACTCACACTTCTTTCATTCACAAAGATTCAGAACCCCCATGAAGGTTCAGACCCCCTCCTAAAGATTTAGAATCTTCCGGAAGGTTTAGAAGCACAGGAGATTCAGAGCCCCTCCTGAAGGTTCAGAACCCCCTGAAGGTTGAGAACCTTCAGTGTCAGTAAATAATTATAGAAACAATGAAACACGTTGTTATGTGCTGATGTTGGTAATGAACTATATTATTAGAACATTGAGGTTCTGAAGGGTTTGGTTATATCAGCAGATGATACCTGATGAGCTCCGACAGACACACGAATGTATCAGAAAGTGTTTTTATCTCTCACTTCCTCCATTTCTGTTGAGTGTTGCATTGTGGGACATCAGTGTCTATCAGCACTCAGAAATCCAGACTTTATAGTCATTTTTAACAATGCAAAGTTACAAGACATTTTGATTCTACTATTAGGAAACTTCTTGTATCATCATTGATACGGTGTCATATTGATTCAGTTTGACAGAAGACTGACAAAAGGAACAGACTTATTCGGTACTGAATGTGCAGTGTATCATGTTGGTGGTGAAGTGTCAGACTGCTGCCTCAACAGGAGCTGCATTACATGTACAATATCATCAATGCACAGAGAAGGCTGGTCTATACTCAACATGGTGTGTGTGTTTGTGGAGTCAGTAAAGCTCTTGTTATAACCAGAGGCCTGTACTACAAAGCAAGTTCAACAGACCCAGGATATCTTTTCGTTATCTGGCTTCACTGAGCCTAACAACCGCGATCACGCTAAGTGGTCACACGACGCTGGTTATCAACTCAATAAGTCAACCCAGCGTTTCCCAATCAAGCCATGAGCGCGTTCACATGAAAGAGGCGGTGTTTGCAGCATATGACCAATCACAAACATGACAGGTGTGCTGGCAGCAGAGCAGCATACTACATACAAATGAAGAGCAAACTGTAATATTAGAGAAATACGAAGAATTTAAACATCATCCAGGCTAAAAGCAACATGGCTGCAGCTGCTGAATGCAGGAAAGACAGCTGGTAAAAAAACCTGACTGTGTGAAGCGCAAATTAACAGGCTTATAATATCACTGCCCCGTCAGTAGTGTTCCATTATGTGTTCCATTATCCACATGTGTTGCTTAGATGTTCTTATGGAGTGTATGACAATTTTAGCCTGATTCTTTCAGCTGCAACCATGGCGGCGTCAAACGGACTTGGGAGCAAATAAAAAATAAATATAAAAACATAATTTAGCGGTAAATAGGCTTACTGTCATCTCTTATAAGTACAAAGCTTTAGTGCTTCAGTCAGTCTCTGTTGTAGGATGACACAGATAAGTCGGTCAATCCGATGAGAAACTCTCTCTCAGATAAAAAGAGTTCCTCTCACGATCCACGTACCGAGCTCCACTTCTTTTCTATTGGTGATGTCATTTTCCAAGAGAATTGATTGGTCAGTAGGCGATGCTTTTGTACGCGTTGATCTGTTATCTTGAACATAACCTGCTCCGGAGTGGGTTAGGCATGCAGCATAAGTTACCATGGCGATTTACCCCAGTAAGAAGTGAACCACTGGCGTAGTACTGAAAACCCAGAGTTGAACCTGAAGTTATCTCACTAACCGCAAATCTTGCTTCGTAATACAGGCCTCTGGTGTTGTGTGGAACAGCATGACATTAAAATCACATTGACAAACATCAGAGATAAGGTTATTTATTAAGGTGACCGGTTATTAATGAATGTTTACTTGAGCCATCAGTCTGTATTTGTTGTATTTTGGTCTGATATTTGTTCTTGGTTTAGTTTGAACTTATGTAGTTTTGGTTCATGGCCTATCTCCATCAGGAAAATCTACCTATTACAACATATCGGGGTGGAAACTAGTGAGTGGACTTTTCTGTTCTGGCTGTGTTGAAACTCATTATTGAAGTAATAAGTAAGTTTATTTATATTGAACCTTTCACAATAAAAGATAAAAGAGCATATAACAGACAGCAACAGACATCAAGCTAAAACATACAAAAAAAAAAGATTAAATAAGACACTTAAACAAAAGCAAGTCCAAACAAACAGGTCCTGAGCTGCTTCTTAAAGGCGTCCGCAGAGCTTAAGTTCGAAGGCTACAAGGCTACAAGCTCAAAGCTCCTTTTGTCTTGAGCCTGGAGCGAGGAACAACCAGCAAACCCTGATCAGAGGACCTCAGGTTTCTACAGGTGATACAGGGCTGCAGTAGCTCTTTAATGTAGGCTGGTGCCTGAGACTCTAAACGTGATCACAAGGACCTTGAACTTCATTCTGAATTTGATGGGAAGCCAGTTTAAAGAAATCAGGATTGGTGTTACATGAGACCTTTTGGAGGACTTGGGCAAAAGCTTGCCAGCAGTATTTTGGACCACTTGTAAGCGGTTCAGTGACGTCTTGCTAAGGCAGGTGAAAAGGGACTTGCAGTAGTCGAGATGGGAGGAAATCAACGTGTGAATAATCATCTTCATCTCAGCAAGGGTCTCACATCCATCTCACAAGGGGCCTGAGTTTAGAAATGTTCCTCAGCTGGTAGAAACAGGAGTGAACCAAACCATCTACATGCTGATCAAGTCTCAAAACCTGGCCCATAGAAACGCCTGGATTACAGATGGTGGATTTAACTGAAGAGGAAAGAGGGCCAAGACTTTCCATCACCTTCAGGACAACGCCAGCAGGGGCAGAAACAAGAACCTCTGTTTAGTCAGCTGTGTGGGTATTTAATTAATTTACATAATGATGAAAGCCTTGCAGGTGCTGCAGATGTTTAATTATTCTTGCTCAACTGTCTTTCACACAAAGTCCTAATGTGTCAATTCTGCATTTTCCAGGAAAAAAACAAATCTCCTAAAACCGTGAATCATCCACAAGCTTGAAAAGAACTGACAGTTTATTTTTGGACTCAATTTTTATTTTAGGGTTCTGTTGTGAAATTTCATGATACCTGTTGGGACCATGTTGGCAACAAATGTTCTTACTTTAAGATGTTTTGTTTTGTAGATCCATAAATCAATCAAATCAAATCAAATCAGTCAGAATTAGTTTTTAGATTGAAACTGCTTTAATGATGTTTGACCTCTGACCTCTTCTCTTTCCTCCTGGATATCCGGTTGCTAGGAGACATGGAGAGCCAATGGTGGGATCATGGTTCCTGGCACGGCGAGCCGGCACCCATGTCTATGGTAAGACTAAGTCTTAGTCTTGCCAAGTCTTTGGACTATAGACACTGAAGGTGAGGCAACCATTGACCAGAATGTCCAATAATTCCACTGATGACAGCAGAAAAGTGGGAAATTAATCCACTGAAGTTGTTCCCCTGATCTTCAATTCAATTTAGTTTTATTTATATAGCGCCATATCATAACAAAGTTATCTCAGGGCACTTTTTCATAGAGAGCAGGTCTAGACCGACTCTTTATATTTACAGAGACCCAACAATTCCCACCATGAGCAAGCACTAGGAGACAGTGGCAAGGAAAAACGCCCTTTTAACAGGTAGAAACCTCGAGCAGAACCAGAACCAGAACCAGGCTCTGGGTGGGCAGTCATCTGCCTCGACCAGATAGGTTGAAGGGGGAGGGAGGGAGGGACAGCAGGAGGAAAGAGAACATACAGCAGCACAATACAGTTCCACACAGGGATGTAAAATAATAGTTGTGGTAATGGTATTGATGTTAACACCAACAGAAATAATACTAAAAGCAATATTATAATAGTAATACTAATAATAAGAGCAATAACAGTAATAGCAGCAGTGGGTGTAGAGCAGGAACACGGGGGCAGCAGGTGGCTGCAACCATAGATCCAGACTCTACAGCTCCGGAGGCAGAAATACCTGCAGAAAGCAACAGAAGGAGAGAGAGGAGAGAAAGAAGGAGAGAGAGGAGAGAAAGAAAGAGAGAGAGAGAGACAGACAGAGAGAGAGGAGAGAGAGACAGACAGAGAGAGAGACAGAGAGAGAGAGAGAGAGGAGAGAAAGCACACAACTACGGGAAGAAGTTGAGTTAGTAATAAGCATTGATGGGATATGAGGGCGTACAGATGGAGAGGAAGAGGAGGAGAGAGGAGAGAGGAGCTCAGTGCTTCATGGGAAGTCTCCCGGCAGTCTAGGCCTATGGCAGCATAACTAAGGGGTGGCTCAGGGGTCACCTGAGTCAGCCCGACTATAAGCTTTATCAAAGAGGAAAGTCTTAAGCCTACTCTTAAATGCCTCCCGTACACAAACTGGTTCCACAGGAGAGGAGCTTGATAGCTGAAGGCTCTGGCTCCCATTCTACTTTTAGAGACTCTAGGAACCACAAGGAACCCTGCATTCTGGGAGCGCAGTGCTCTAGTGGGGTAATAGGGTACTATGAGCTGATGGTGCCTGACCATTTAGGGCTTTGAAGGTGAGGAGAAGGATTTCAAATTCTATTCTGGATTTTACAGGGAGCCAGTGTAGACAAGCTAATATTGGAGAAATATGATCTCTTTTTCTGGTTCTTGTCAGTAAACGTGCCGCAGCATTCTGGATCAACTGGAGAGTCTTAAGGGACTTATTGGGGCAGCTTGATAATAGAGAGTTGCAATAATCCAGCCTAGACGTAACAAATGCATGGACAAGTTTTACTGCATCTTTTTGAGACAGGATGTGCCTGATTTTTGCAATGTTATGTAAATGAAAAAAGCCAGTTCTTGAAGGGAGGGACAGCAGGAGGAAAGAGAACATACAGCAGCACAATACAGTTCCACACAGGGATGTAAAATAATAGTTGTGGTAATGGTATTGATGTTAACACCAACAGAAATAATACTAAAAGCAATATTATAATAGTAATACTAATAATAAGAGCAATAACAGTAATAGCAGCAGTGGGTGTAGAGCAGGAACACGGGGGCAGCAGGTGGCTGCAACCATAGATCCAGACTCTACAGCTCCGGAGGCAGAAATACCTGCAGAAAGCAACAGAAGGAGAGAGAGGAGAGAAAGAAGGAGAGAGAGGAGAGAAAGAAAGAGAGAGAGAGAGACAGACAGAGAGAGAGGAGAGAGAGACAGACAGAGAGAGAGACAGAGAGAGAGAGAGAGAGGAGAGAAAGCACACAACTACGGGAAGAAGTTGAGTTAGTAACAAGCATTGATGGGATATGAGGGCGTACAGATGGAGAGGAAGAGGAGGAGAGAGGAGAGAGGAGCTCAGTGCATCATAGGAAGTCCCCCGGCAGTCTAGGCCTATGGCAGCATAACTAAGGGGTGGCTCAGGGGTCACCTGAGTCAGCCCTACTATAAGCTTTATCAAAGAGGAAAGTCTTAAGCCTACTCTTAAATGTGAGGAGGTTGTCCGCCTCCCGTACACAAACTGGGATCTGGTTCCACAGGAGAGGAGCTTGATAGCTGAAGGCTCTGGCTCCCATTCTACTTTTAGAGACTCTAGAAACCACAAGGAACCCTGCATTCTGGGAGCGCAGTGCTCTAGTGGGGTAATAGGGTACTATGAGCTCTTTAAGATATGATGGTGCCTGACCATTTAGGGCTTTGAAGGTGAGGAGAAGGATTTCAAATTCTATTCTGGATTTTACAGGGAGCCAGTGTAGAGAAGCTAATATTTGAGAAATATGATCTCTTTTTCTGGTTCTTGTCAGTAAACGTGCCGCAGCATTCTGGATCAACTGGAGAGTCTTAAGGGACTTATTGGGGCAGCTTGATAATAGAGAGTTGCAATAATCCAGCCTAGACGTAACAAATGCATGGACAAGTTTTACTGCATCTTTTTGAGACAGGATGTGCCTGATTTTTGCAATGTTATGTAAATGAAAAAAGCCAGTTCTTGAAGTTTGTTTTATGTGGGAGTTAAAGGACATACCCTGATCAAAGATAACTCCAAGATTCCTTATGGTGTCGCTGGAGGCCAGGGCAATGCCATCTAGAGAAACTATATCTTTAGATAATGTGCTTCGAAGGTGTTCGGGGCCAAGTACAATAACTTCGGTTTTGTCTGAGTTTAACATCAGAAAATTGCAGGTCGTCCAGGTTTTTATGTCCTTAAGGCATGCTTGAAGTTTAGCTAATTGATTGGTTTCATCTGGCTTGATCGATAAATATAATTGGGTATCATCTGCATAACAATGAAAATTTATGGAATGCTTCCTAATAATATTGCCTAAAGGAAGCATATATAAGGTGAATAGAATTGGTCCAAGCACAGAACCTTGTGGAACTCCGTGACTAACTTTGGCGTGCATAGAGGATTCATCGTTAACAAGTAGAAACTGATATCGATCTGATAAATAGGATTTAAACCAGCTTAGTGCGGTGCCTTTAATGCCAATTAAATGTTCTAGTCTCTGTAATAGAATGTGATGGCCAATGGTATCGAATGCAGCACTAAGATCTAGTAAGACAAGTACAGAGACAAGTCCTTTGTCGGATGCAAACAGGTCATTTGTAACTTTCACCAGTGCTGTTTCTGTGCTATGATGCTCTCTAAATCCTGACTGAAAATCCTCAAATAGCTTATTGTTGTGTAGAAAGTCACACAACTGATTGGTGACTGCTTTCTCACGGATCTTAGAGAGAAAAGGAGGGTTAGATATAGGTCTATAATTTGACAAAACCCCTGGATCAAAAGTGGGCTTTTTAAGAAGTGGTTTAATTACAGCTACTTTAAAGGACTGTGGCACATACCCTTTTAATAAGGACAGATTGATCATATCTAGTAAAGAAATGCTAACTAAGGGTAAAATTTCTTTAAGCAGCCTAGTTGGGACAGGGTCTAAGAGACACATTGATGGCTTAGATGAGGAAATCATGGAAGTTAGTTGACTAAGGTTGATGGGGGAACCGCAGTCTAAATATACATCAGGTTTTACAGTTGTTTCTAAGATTTCTGTGTTTGAAGATAAGTCAGTACCAACTGAGTGCAGGAGGTGCTGAATTTTGTCTCTAATAGTTAGAATTTTATCATTAAAGAAGCTCATAAAGTCATTACTACTGAGGTCTATAGGAATACATGGCTCAACAGAGCTGTGACTCTCTGTCAGCCTGGCTACGGTGCTGAACAGAAACCTGGGGTTGTTCTTATTTTCCTCTATTAATGATGAGTAGTAGACTGCTCTGGCATTACGGAGGGCCTTCCTATAAATTTTAAGACTATCTTGCCAGGCTAAACGTGATTCTTCCAGATTGGTGGAACGCCATTCCCTTTCAAGTTTTTGCGATGTTTGCTTTAATTTGCGGGTTATACCATGGAGCTAACCTCCTCTGTTTTATTATCTTCTTTTTTAGAGGGATGATAGAGTTGAGTGTTTTTCGTAGTGAGCCTGCAGCACTTTCAACAAGATCATCAATTTGGGAGGGACTAAAGTTAGCATAGGAGTCATCTGTTATATTGAGATATGGAACTGAATTTAATGCCGATGGAATCACTTCCTTAAATTTAGCTACAGCACTATCAGATAGACATCTAGTGTAGCAATGTTTGCCTAATGGCGTGTAGTCCAGTAATAGGAATTCAAAAGTTATTAAATAATGGTCTGATAAAAAAGGATTCTGTGGAAAGACTATTAGATGTTCAATTTCAATGCCATAGACAAGAACAAGGTCGAGGGTGTGGTTAAAACAGTGAGTGGGTTTATGTACACTCTGACAGAAGCCAATCGAATCTAATAATGAGATAAACGCAGCACTAAGGCTATCATTTTCTACATCCACATGAATATTAAAATCACCTACAATAATTATTTTATCTGTTTTAAGGACTAAACCTGATAAGAACTCTGAGAATTCAGATAAAAATTCAGAATACGGTCCAGGAGCTCGGTACACTATAACAAATAGAATTGGCTGTAGTGTTTTCCAGGTTGGGTGTGAAAGGCTAAGAACAAGGCTTTCGAACGAGTTATAATTTAGTTTAGGTTTAGGTTTGATGAATAGGCTTGAGTCGAAGATGGCTGCAACTTCAGCTCCTCGGCCTGAGCCTCGAGGAATGTGAGTATTAATGTGACTGGGGGCGGGGGCGTGGGGGTGGATTCATTTAGGCTAACATATTCATCATGACACAGCCAGGTTTCAGTAAGACAAAATAAATCAATATTATGATCTGATATTAGATCGTTTACTAGAACAGCTTTAGATGACAGAGATCTGATGTTTAAGAGTCCACATTTAATTCTCCTGTTTTGTTGTTCTGTTGCAGTGGTGGTTTTACTTTTTATTAAGTTTTTATGTGTAACTCCTCTTCTGTTTACTTTGGATTTAAATAATTTAAGTGGTGGGGGGGCAGACACCCTCCCTGTGGAGTTTAGGGTGGGTAACTGCTCTAATGGAAGCGCAGAGAAGCGTGTAGGACTGCAACTCTGCCTCCTGGTCTGGACCACAGACTGTATTAAGTCTATGGTCTGAACTCTGAGCTTTCATGGCTTTGGGCCACTAATAAATTCGGCCGGGTGAGCTCTTCTCTGGTAAAAGAGCTCTGGGTACCACAGCAGAAAACTGAATGTACAATCAAAACAAGACAAAACACTGTGCACCAACACACTGAGGCAGCCATCTTGATCTACACAAGACTAAGAAGAATAGATATTAGTTCAAGTGTCAGCTGAGTCTAAGTAGAGACTGAAAGAATCTGAAATGTCAGTTAAAGAATAAATCAGTTCAGTGTCAGTTGACATGTAATGGGTCAAAGCAGTTAAAGTGTAACTGAACTGGAAGTTGATGTGTAAACCATGAAAGCAGTTGAAGTGTAAGAGATGAAAGCATGTCAGGTTTGTTTTCAGTACATTCTCTGATTGGACTGAACTGTTGTTGTTTGTTGTTGTTGCTGTTGCTAAGCAACCACACATGTTTTTACTACTGTGACTCATCAGCAACCGGTCACATGGCAACGGTCCAAGGATGGAGAGCGTCTGATTGGTCGAATTCTGCTGAATAAGAGAATGAAGGATGGGACGGTTCCCGCGGATACAGGAGCACTGCTGGGACTTAAGGTGACACACTCTTCTTCTTCTTCTTCTTCTAACCTCATCAGTCTGTGTGCAGTTTAGTGCCTTGCTCATGGGCAGTGTGTTTACAGGTGGTTGGGGGGAAGATGACAGAGTCCGGTCGTCTCTGTGCGTTCATCACTAAGGTGAAGAGAGGAAGTCTGGCTGACACTGTGGGACACCTGAGACCAGGTAAACACTCACCAGAGACCAGGTAAACACTGAAACCTGAGACCAGAGGCCTGTGCTACGAAGCAAGTTCAACATGTCTTTTCGTTATCTGACTTCACTAAGCCTAACAATCGTAATCCCGCTAAGCGGTGACATGATGCTGGTTATCAACTCGATAGGTCAAACCCAGGTTTTCCCAATCAAGCCATGAGCGCGTTCACATGAAAGAGGTGGTGTCTGCAGCATATGACCAATCACAAACATGACAGGTGTACTGGCAGCAGAGCGGCATACTTTACAAATGAAGAGCAAACTATAATAAGAGAAATACGAAGAATTTAAATATCATCCAGGCTAAAAGCAACACAGCTGCAGCTCCTGAATGCAGGAAGGACAGCTGGCAAAAAAAACAACCCTGACTGTGTGAACAGGTAAATTAACAGCTGTATAATATTACTGCCCGTCATAGTATTCCATTAAGTTAATGTGTTGCTTAGATATTGTTATGGAGTGTATGACAATTTTAGCCTGATTCTTTCAGCTGCAACTCCGGCGGTGTCAAACGGACTTGGGAGCAAATAAAAAATAAATATAAAAACATAATTTAGCAGTAAATAGGCTTACATTCATATCTTATAAGTACAAAGCTTTAGTGCTTCAGTCAGTCTCTGTTGACACAGATAACTCGGTCAATCCGACGAGAAACTATCTCTCATATAAAAAGAGTTCCTCTCACGATCCACGTACCGAGCTCCACTTCTGTTCTATTGGTGATGTCATTTTCCAAGAGAATTGATTGATCAGTAGGCGGTGCTTTTATACGCATCGATCTGTTATCTCCAACATAACCTGCTCCAGAGCAGGTTTGCCGTGCAGCATAAGTTACCATGGCGATTTACCCCGGTAAGAAGTGAACCACCGTCGTAATACTGAAAACCCAGAGTTGAACCTGAAGTTATCTCGCTAACCGCAAATCCCGCTTTGTAGTACAGGCCTCAGGCCTGTACTATGAAGCCAGTTCAACATACCCAGGATGTCTTTTTGTTATCTGGCTTCACTGAGCCTAACAGCCGCGATCATGCTAAGCGGTCACGCGATGATAGTTATCAACTCGGTAAATCAACCCAGGTTTTCCCAATCAAGCCATGAGCGCGTTCACATGAAAGGGGCGGGGTTTGCAGCATGTGACCAATCACAAACATGACAAGTGTGCTGGCAGCAGAGCAACATACTTTACCAACAAAGAGCAAACTGTAATATCAGAGAAATATGAAGAATTTAAACATCATCCAGGCAAAAAGCAACACAGCTGCAGCTGCTGAATGCAGGAAAGACAGCTGGTAAAAAAACCCGACTGTGGGAAACGCAAATTAACAGGATTATAATATCACTGCCCCGTCATTAGGGCAAGAGTAGATCTGACTATAAATACATTTGTGTATTCCATTAAATGAATGTGTTGCATAGATGTATTCTTATGGAGTGTGTGACAGTTTTAGCCTGATTCTTTCAGCTGCAACCCAGGCGGTGTCAAACGAACTTGGGAGCAAATAGAAAATAAATATAAAAATATAATTCAAAGTGGTAAATAGGCTTACATTCATATGTTAGTACAACAAGTACAATGATTTGATGTTTCAGTCTCTGTTGTAGGATGATATCAGGATACTAAAGCACAATGAAATGGTTTTGACATTTCTTGCAAGAAGCTGACAGAATCTATCTCATATAAAAAGAATTCCTCTCATGATCTGCGCACCAAGCTCCATGGGATCTTCTATTGGTGATGCTATTTTCCAAGAGAATTGATTGCTTTCTGCAGGTATTTCTGCCTCCGGAGCTGTTGAGTCTGGATCTGTGGTTGCGGCCACCTGCTGCCCCCGTGCTCCTGCTCTGCTATTACTGTTGTTGCTCTTATTATTAGTATTGCTATTATAATGTTGCTCTTAGTATTGTTTCTGTTGGTGTTAACATCAATGCCATTACCACAGCTATTGCTTTACATCCCTATGTGGAACTATGGTGTACTGTATATTTCTCTCCCTCCCTGCTCCCCTTCCAACCCAGCAGTGGGGGCAGATGGCCCGCCCACCTAGAAGCCTGGGTTTCTGCTCAGGGATTTCTACCTGTTAAAAGGGAGTTTTTCCTTGCCACTGTCGCATAGTGCTTGCTCATGGTGGGAACTGTAGGGTCTCTGTAAATATAAAGAGTCGGTCTAGACTTGCTCTATTCGAAAAAGTGCCCTGAGATAACTTTGTTATGATATGGCCCTATGTAAATAAAACTGAATTGAATTGAATTGAATTGGTCAGTAGGCGGTGCTTTTGTACGCGTTGATCTGTTATCTTGAACATAACCTGCTCCAGAGAAGGTTAGGCGTGCAGCATAAATTACCATGGCGATTTACCCTGGTAAGAAGTGAACCACCATCGTAACCCTGAAAACCCAGAGTTAAACCTGAAGTTACCTCGCTAACCCCAAATCCTGCTTCGTAGTACAGGCCTCTGAGGCAGGTTCAACATATACCGTACACTGTATATCTGTTTGTTATCTGGCTTCACTAAGCCTAACAACCTCAGTCACGCTAAGTGGTCACACGACGGTGGTGGAAGGGGACTCGAGACCAGGTAAACACACACCTGAGACCAAGTAAACACACACCAGAGACCTGAGGCCTGTACTACGAAGCGGGATTTGTGGTTAGTGAGATAACTTCAGGTTCAACTCTGGGTTTTCAGTACTACGACGGTGGTTCACTTCTTACCGGGGTAAATCGCCATGGTAACTTATGCTGCATGCCTAACCTGCTCCGGAGCAGGTTATGTTCAAGATAACAGATCAACGCGTACAAAAGCACCGCCTACTGACCAATCAGGTCTCTTGGAAAATAACATAACCAGTAGAAAAGAAGTGGAGCTTGGTACGTGGATCGTGAGAGGAACTCTTTTTATATGAGAGTTTCTCGTCGGATTGACCGAGTTATCTGTGTCAACAGAGACTGACTGAAGCACTAAAGCTTTGTACTTATAAGATATAAATGTAAGCCTATTTACCGCTAAATTATGTTTATATATATATATATATATATATATATATATATTTTTTTTTTTTGCTCCCAAGTCCGTTTGACATCGCCGGGGTTGCAGCTAAAAGAATCAGGCTAAAATTGTCATACACTCCATAAGAACATCTAAGCAACACATTAACTTAATGGAATACACAAATGTATTTATAGTCAGATCTACTCTTGCCCTAATGATGGGGCAGTGATATTATAAGCCTGTTAATTTGCGCTTCACACAGTCAGGGTTTTTTTACCAGCTGTCTTTCCTGCATTCATCAGCTGCAGCTGTGTTGCTTTTTGCCTGGATGATGTTTAAATTCTTCGTATTTCTCTAATATTACAGTTTGCCCTTCATTTGTATGTAGTATGCTGCTCTGCTGCCGGTACACCTGTCATATTTGTGATTGGCAAATGCTGCAAACACCGCCTCTTTCATGTGAACACGCTCATGGCTTGATTGGGAAAACCTGGGTTTGACTTATCGAGTTGATAACCAGCGTCATGTGACCACTTAGCGTGATTGCGGTTGTTAGGTTTAGTGAAGCCAGATAATGAAAAGATATCCTGGGTATGCTGAACTTGCTTCATAGTACAGGCCTCTGGTAAACACACACCTGAGACCAGGTAAACACACACCTTAGACCAGGTAAACACACTGCTACATCACAGGAACATCTCTTTTTTGTATCTCTTTTCTCAGGTGATCAGGTTCTGGAGTGGAACGGTCGGGTTCTTCAGGGAGCGACGTTTAATGAAGTTTACAACATCATCCTGGAGTCCAAACCAGAACCACAGGTGGAGCTGGTGGTATCCCGACCAGTCGGGTAGGTTAAAGGTCACACTATCAGTGTCAGTCAATGAAATGGAAGCAACATTGCAGACATTGTTAAAAACGTTTTTAACATCTTAATATGGCAGATTTAACCTATTAATAAGTAAAAACTTTGAAGTGTTGATTTGGACGATTTAACAGCAGTTTCTGATAGAGTCCAACATGATCAGATTTGTCTGTCTGCTGGCACAAAGACTGGGAACCAGCAGCCGCCCTGACTCATACAAACTGGATGAGAGAGAAAATAAACTCTCACTAAAAGGACAAGAGAGTACATTGTATAAAATATGGTTTTAATCAGAAACAAAAATATGATCACCCAGAGCCTGGTCCTGGTCCTGGTTCTGGTTCTGCTCGAGGTTTCTACCTGTTAAAGGGAGTTTTTCCTTGCCACTGTCTCCTAGTGCTGCTCATGGTGGAACTGTTGGGTCTCTGTAAATATAAAGAGTCGGTCTGGACCTACTCTATATGAAAAAGTGCCCTGAGATAACTTTGTTATGATTCGGCGCTATATAAATAAAACTGAATTGAAATTGATTAACAGACAACTTTACCACTCTTTATATGTTTACTTCTCCCCGATCTTTGGGACAGAAAACTTCTACGGGCACAACAACTTTATTATTAACGTCCACCTTTTCTTTCTTTACTTATTACACATGTATTTTCTCATTAGTTAAGATTTTATTAAATTAATTTCTGATTTCTAAATAAGAGGATACCAGTAGGGTGTGTAAAAGTTTATTGTATCACATATATTATAATTATTACTATTATAATTTTACATTTTGTATTGTTGTTGTTTTCTCTGTTCTACCTGTTTAAAACACACTAAAAATACTGTTAAGAAAGAAGCAATAACTCGGCATGCAGACATAAAGAACCTGCGTGATAATACACATGACAAACTACATGATTTTGGTCACGTGCCTTTGGTCCACAGAGAACCTGAAGTTCTGTTCTGTTAGATGGTTCTGTTAACAGATTGTTGTTTGTAATTTTTGTTCCTCAGAGATGTTTCCAGAGCAGCAGACAGCTCCCACGTCCAGCTGGACTCCAGTGAGTTTATTACACAATAAAACCACCACAAAGAGACTCAAAACCACCACAAAGAGACTCAAAACCACAAAAGCACCACAGAGAGATTCAAACCCCCTCAAAGAGACAGTTTAGGTGTCGTGCTGCTATGTAGGAGATCTGGGGGGGCTTTTACATGTCTGTGTCCAAGAGTTTGTTGTGTCATAATCTGTCCATGCATAGAAAATAATAGAATACTAAAACTTTATTGTCCACAAAGGTTGTAAATAGTCTTTGGCCCATCTGACAGTTCATTAAAACATACAAATCATCCACACTGAGAATATGAATATGCCAAGTAGTAGAACACAAAATGCAAAATGTGGAAAAAAGAAGAATTGATGGAGCCAGTTTCCTGTTTCATGTACTAAATGACGTCTTCTCTACGTTCTGTGTTCAGGTTCCAGTTCGTTCGACTCTCAGAAAGTTGGTCCGTCTATCTCCGTCACATCTCCCATGAGCCCCAACCTTCTGTCTGGACAGGTCTCCGTAAGTTTACCCAGCATGCTCTGCACTGCCACACGGCACACCCCACATCCAATCAGCTCTCAGTTAACAGCCATTTGCGTGATGATGTGTGTCTGTTTCAGACTGTGAACAGGCGCCCGCTGGTTCCCAGAATTCAGGTAACTGTAGATGTAGAGAGGAGTGAGACATCAGTCTGTTCCACCTATCTTTGTTCTGTCAGTCTGTAGTTTCAGCTGTTAGTTCACTCAACTGTTTTATAGTTTACTATAAACCCCACCCACCAACTGGTAACCAGTTAACCAGTAACTTCATGTCTGGTTGCCAGGTAACCAGTAACGTAACTAGGCTAAATGTAGTGGAGTAGAAATATAAAGTAGGACCCTTGTTTTTTTGCAGGGTTCTGTCACTGTTGAATAGGGTTCTATTTATGTTCCACAGAGCTCTGCTGCTCTGTTGGGTTCCCATCTGTTCTCTGTGGTTCTTCTTCTGTTCTTTTATGCTCTTCTATTGTTGTCAGGGTTCTGTGTGGTTGTTCTACTTTTCTTTAGGGTTTCTGTGCTGTTGTTGAGGGTTCTGCCACTGTTTTACAGTGCTTTACGTGTTTTATGGGGTTTGTCTGACTTGTAGGGTTCTTTATGTGTTCTTTAGGGTTCTGCTGATGTTCTACATGGTGCAGCTACTGCTCTGTATGGTTGTTCTATTCCTGAGAGTTCTGTCCCTATTATACACTGTTCTACTTTGTTGTATTATGTTCTGGTATTGGGTACTGCTTCTGGTCTGTGGGGAGTTTTAGCTCTAAGTCTTCACTGTTCCACAGGGTTCTTCTCCTCTTGTTGGAGGGTTCCTCAGCTGTTCTATAGGCTGCATGTTCCTCTAAAGCTGTGTAGGATTCTGTCCTTGATGCTGGTGTCCTGGTTTTAAAGGTGAAGCTGTGGTATGATAAAGTCGGTCATCAGCTGATTGTCACCGTTCTTGGAGCCAAAGAACTTCCTGTCCGAGACGACGGCCGACCGAGGAACCCCTACATCAAGATCTACTTCCTGCCAGACAGAAGGTAAAAAAAAGAACCAATCAGAGTTATAGGGACTAGGTGATGTCAGGTGATGATTAGAACAGATGTTGGTTTAGGTATATGTGATATGTCTAAAGATATTGTTCTCAATGGCCCAGTGTTCTCTGGTTCCTCATCTATATTTTCTGATCCATATGGTTCTGCTGTAGAACCTGCAGAACCTCTGGTCTGGTTCTGTGTAAGCAGTAGTGGGTCCTGCTCTGTGATTGGCTGTTGATTGTCTCCTCTTCCCACAGTGATAAGAGTAAGCGGAGGACGAAGACGGTGAAGAAGTCAGTGGAACCTCGGTGGAACCAGACCTTCATGTACTCTCCGGTCCATCGGCGGGAGTTCAGAGAACGGATGTTGGAGCTGACGGTCTGGGATCAGGCCCGAGTCCGAGAGGAGGAGAGCCAGTTCCTGGGAGAGGTCAGAACACACAGAGAACACATAGAGAATGCATGCAGAACACTCTTAAAGGAACAGTCCACTATAGATCTAAGTACCGATCTCTCCAGTTGTGGTCTTGTTTGTTCATTTTGTCAAAAATGTTTATTAGTTCTAGTTGTCAGATCTTTTGGCTGCCGCCATCTTTGCTGGGTACTGTTACCATGGTTTCAGGTGTTGTTTACATGTTTATATTTTCATTAAACACATTCATTTGGAAATTTACAAGTTGTACAATGAGCTCAAAACTGAAAAATGAAGGTCTTAGATATCAACACAAGAACTCTCAGGGCCTTTTGTTATTGACCACAATAATAATAAAGTTGTCTTGAATCTGTAACACAACACACTGCACCTGTAAATTCCCCTGTTCGCTAAAATACTGTTCAGTGTTTAACTTCAGACCATAACTTTGAATTAATAGATCAACATGTTGGAAATCCTCTTCATGTTTATCGTACAGACATGAGCGTCCATTGTTTTGCATTGTTTTGGAGAAACTCTACTTTTATATTTTCTTAATTTCAGTGAATCTCATTCATTTTCATATTGTGTCTGTAATTCTGTCTGTCTGTCTGTCTGCCTGCCTGCCTGCCTGCCTGCCTGTCCGTCTCCCTGTCTGTGTTCAGGTCCTGATAGAGCTGGACTCAGCTCTGCTGGATGATCAGCCTCACTGGTACAAACTACAGCTTCATGATGTATCCTCTCTGCCACTGCCCAACGCGTCCCCCTACCTGCAGAGAAGAGGACTGCAGCCTGAAGACACGCCGAGCAGCAGGAGGCTGCAGAGTGAGACACACACACACACTGACAATACACATTGAATATATACACACACACACACACCACACTGACAATACACACTGAACACACACACAACCATCCTGTTGTTTGTCTTCAGTTCACCATCTTGTTTTGTTTTTAATTTATTCCGTCCTCTTCGTTTGTTGTTGATTTGTTTTACTTTTCCCCCATGATGCTTTGCCAGACAAAGGTCCTTACTATAACTCAGGTAATAACAGCTGTGAGTGTGTGTGTGAATAATTTAGAATGATTCATGTAAAACATCTGTAGATAGTTTTAATAAACATGTTTTTACATAAAGTTGTAATCTGAGATCAGGCCACACCCCCCCATCAGTCACAGGTGTCAGGTGACTTTGATGTCTCTGTCTCTCTCTCTCTCTCTGTGTGTCTCTTTATTATTGTTGACATTTTGGATCAAACATGTTGCCAAAGCAAACAGTCACATATAAACAATAAAATATAAAAAGTAAATAATAAAATGAAATATTGAAATAGTTCTTGGTTTGTGATGTGCAGGAACATGTTCTGCTGTAGATAGTTCTAGCTTGGACTGGATTTCTGTCTGAGTTTGTTATCTCTGTCTACTTGTTTTACTTGTGAGTTGGGAATTCTTTCCATTGCATCACTTTGACATTATGGAGCTGATCCAGCTGTTTGTTTCTGGCCTCAGATAGCTGTGCTGTTCTAACTATGCTCTGTGTTAGTGTGGATCTGGATCAGACTCTAACAAGTGGTTCCAAAATCTGATTGTTCTTTTTTTAATCTGAAAGAAGAGAGGGATTGGTCCAGCTCTGTATGTTTTTACAGAACTCCGGATGTACTTTTTCTACTGGGTTTGAATCCCAGCGCTCTTGTTTAATTAATGGGCCCCAAACGTCACTGAAAATATAAAAAGATTGGCTCAGTAACACTTTGGAAAATGTTCAGACAAATCTTTATTGGGGGGTTTAGTGTTACAAACTATGACACAAGGTGGTGGACTCAAATGCACAACTCTGAGATCAGACGTTTGAAAACAAAGAACTTTACTGAAGAACACAAGTACAACCAAAAATCGCTCATAAAGAGGAGAAAACAAAACCGTTCAACTCAAAACCGCTCTGGTTGAGGATCTACAAAAAACTTCTTTGACCGGCTTAATTCTGCCAACGTGGAACGTGGGGTGAACCTTCAGTGACCTGGGGAGTCTGAGACGGACAGATACAGGATTAATAACCTTAGACACAGGAAATGGCCCCACAAATCGTGGAGCCAACTTCCTGGAACGAACATGAAGTGGCAAGTCCTTGGTGGCCAACCATACCCTCTGCCCCGGCTGGTAAAGCGGAGCCGGTCTTCGGTGCCTGTCAGCTGCCTCCTTCATCCGGGCCGAGCCTCGGAGGAGTACCCGCCGAGCCCCAGCCCAGACCCGGCGACACCGTCTGACCAAGGCATGGGCCGAAGGGACCGTGACTTCCCTTTCCAAGTCCAGGAACAGGGGAGGCTGGTAACCGTAGGCACACTGGAATGGAGAAAGTCCAGTAGCTGCTGTGAGCAGGGTGTTGTGGGCGTACTCCACCCAGATGAGCTGGTCACTCCATGTAGTCTGGTTTTGAGCAATCAAACACCCGGCCTCCAGCTCTTGATTGAGCCGTGCCGTCTGGCCATTTGACTGCGGGTGGTAGCCGGAGGACAGCCTGACGGTGGCGCCGATGAGCTGGCAGAACTCCTTCCAGAAACGAGATATGAACTGAGGCCCCCTGTCCGAGACAATGTCCCCTGGAAATCCATGAATCCTGAACACTTGCCTCATCATGACCTCGGCCGTTTCTTTTGCCGATGGTAGCTTGACCAGAGGGATGAAGTGTGCCATCTTAGAGAACCGATCGACCACCGTCAGGATGGTCGTGTTCCCTTTGGACGGTGGCAGCCCGGTCACAAAGTCCATGGATATGTGGGACCATGGTCGCTGAGGTATGGGTAGCGGGTGCAGCAGCCCCATTTGGGTCCGGGGGAAAGACTTACTCCGGGCGCACACAGGACAGGCTGCTACATACTCCGCCACCTCCTTAATCATGGCCGGCCACCAGAATCTTTGTCTGATCACAAACATAGTCCGAGTTACCCCCGGATGGCACGTGAGCCTGGATGTGTGAGCCCAGTGAATGACCTTAGAGCGTAAAGACACAGGAACAAACAAACGATTACGTGGACACCCATCAGGTGCTGGGCTCACCGCATTAGCCTGCTTCACGTCTGCCAAGTCACTGCTCCGACCACACGATTCAGTGGAAGGATTGACTTGGGCTCTTTGGCAATAGGTTCCAGGTCATACAGGCGGGAGAGAGCATCTGGTTTACTGTTCTGGGACCCAGGTCGGAAAGATATTGAAAAATGGAACCTGTTAAAGAATAGGGACCACCTTGCCTGACGGGAGTTAAGTCTTTTAGCTTTTCTGAGATATTCTAGATTCTTGTGATCGGTCCAGACTATGAAAGGATGCTCCGCCCCCTCTAACAAATGTCTCCATTCTTCTAGTGCCGTTTTAACTGCTAGCAGCTCTTTGTCCCCTACATCATAGTTTCGTTCGGCTGAGGTCAACTTGCGCGACAAATAGGCACAGGGGTGTATCCGGTTGTCCTTACTTGATCTTTGTGACAACACGGCCCCGATGCCTTCATTGGACGCGTCGACCTCAACCACGAACTGCCGTTGAGGGTCAGGAACGGTGAGTACAGGGGCGGTGATGAACCGTTCCTTGAGGCTCTGGAACGCCTTCTCGGCTGCGGGGATCCACTGAAAAGACACTTTAGCAGAGGTGAGTGCATGCAAGGGGGCAGCCACAGAACTAAACCCTCAAATAAATTGCCGAATCCCAGAAACTGCTGTACCTGCTTCCTGCCGTTAGGGGTTGGCCAATTTGCCACGACACTAACCTTGTCAGGGTCCATTTGCACTTGATTAGCTGCAATAATGTACCCCAGAAAAGATACAGACGAGCATGAAAGTCACATTTCTCGGCTTTGACATACAACTGGTTCTCCAGCAGTCTTTGTAGCACTTGCCGGACATGGCCTACATGAGTCTCTATCTGGCGAGAAGATCAAAATGTCATCAAGATAAACAAAGACAAAAATATTCAGAAAGTCTCCAAGTACCTCATCCACCAACCCCTGAAACACAGCAGGAGCATTGCATAAGCCAAAAGGCATCACCAGATACTCATAGTGTCCATTAGGCGTGTTGAACCTGGTCTTCCACTCATCCCCCTCTCTTATCCTGACCAGGTGATAGGCGTTTCTGAGGTCCAACTTAGTGAATACTTGTGCTGACTGGAGGAGTTCAAAAGCGGATGAGATTAAGGGCAATGGGTATCGGTTCTTAACAGTTATGTCGTTTAATGGACTGTAGTCAATACAGGGCCTGAGAGAGCCATCTTTTTTCCCCACAAAGAAGAACCCTGCCCCTGCTGGGGAAGAGGACGGGCGAATGATCCCTGGTTTCAGGGATGCGGTGATGTACTCGTCCATCTCCTTTCTCTCTGGCCCTGAAATAGAATATAGCCATCCTTTGGGAATGGGGCGCCTGGTATCAGGTCAATAGCACAATCCCCCGGACGATGAGGGGGAAGAGACAGGGCCTTGGTCTTATTAAACACTTCTTTTAGATCATGATAGCAGGACGGCACTTTGGACAGGTCGGGGTACTCGGTATCTTGGTCGGAACCTACAATGGTCTTACATGCGTGGACTGTCAATCTGCGAATTAATAGTCTTTTGACAGGAATTAGCACATTCCTTTCCCCATCCCATAATTTTCCCCCTTCGCCAATCGATGTGTGGATTGTGTTTTTGTAGCCATGGGTAGCCAAGAATTATTGGATGAAGTGCCGAATCAAACAGATGGAATTGTATAGTTTCTGAATGATCACCGTTTATGGTTACCAGAAGAGGTTCCGTACACTGGGTTACTCTAAACAATAACTGTCCGTCCAAAGCGCTAGCATTCACTGGGGGAATTAGCGGCACTGTCTTTACCTGGTAGCGTCTGGCTAACTTCCAGTCCATAAGATTAACATCAGCCCCTGAATCAATTAATGCCTCCAGCGATATCATTTGTCGGTTTAGGCCAAGCACTACCTGTGTCGAGGATCGAGGAGAAAAAGCGGATGAAACCCTACTCACCAGCGCCCACTCTTTTCCCGGACAGTGAGCCAGTTGATGTCCCGGTTGCCCGCAGTAGAAGCAGCACCTTTCCCGCAGGCAGCGCTGCCTTTCCTCTGGAGAAACCTTGGCTCTGCCCAACTGCATCGGTTCCTCCGGTGCACATGAGGGCGCTGTCTGGTCGAATCCCTGCGGAGAGGGAAGGAACGTAGTCCTTGCCGGTTGAGCCACTGAGCGTCTCTGCTGGCTGGAGGAATGAACAACCGCCCGTCGCCATTCCTTTTCCCTCTCTCGGAGCCGGTTGTCCACCCGAATAGCCATGGCGATGATAGCCTCCAAATCCTGGGGTATATCTAAGGGCGCTAAATGATCTTTAATGGCTTCAGAAAGTCCATTCATGAAGGCGTCCACTAGAGCTGGTGTGTTCCACCCACTATCGGTGGCTAAGGTGCGGAAGTCGATAGCATAGTCTACCGCCTGCCTCTGCCTTTGTTTGATTTGCATCAGCGCCCGTGAGGCTTCTCTAGCGGGCGAGGTGTGATCAAAAATCTTGCTCAAATTGTCTTTAAATAGGGCACAGGATTGGGAGACTAGCGAATTTCGGGCCCATTCGGCGGTGGCCCAAGCAGCCGCTCTGCCCGTTAGTAGTGAAATCATGAAGGTGACCGATGCCTGAAAATCCATCTGGCGCTCGGGCAGGCCTTTCACTCCTTGATGTATGGAGCTCAGCTGAGCCTCATGCTGCTGAAGCATGGATCCTTGCGCCGAGAGGGTGGTCTGAACTGTCTGAGAGCTGGCTGAGTCCATAGTTGGCCAGTTCGTTCTTTTACGAACTATGACACAAGGTGGTGGACTCAAATGCACAACTCTGAGATCAGACGTTTGAAAACAAAAAGAACTTTACTGAAGAACACAAGTACAACCAAAAATCGCTCATAAAGAGGAGAAAACAAAACCGTTCAACTCAAAACCGCTCTGGTCGAGGATCTACAAAAAACTTTAACAAAAAGCACTCGTAAGAGGATTTAGCTCAAAATACAACAAAATGCAAGCTTGGATCGTGAAACACCTGAATCGCTAGATTGACGTGACATGAAGACAGGACAAGACGAACTGGCACAGGACAAAGGGAAGCAAGGACTATATATACACAGGAGGGAAGGGAGCACAGGTGAGTCCAATCAGGGGCGGGGCAGACAATCACAAAAGGTGGGGAAGTCTGATCAGAAACAAAAGGAGAGGTGTTTACCACAATAAAACAGGAAGTGCAGAACGAGACTAGACGTGAGTGAACTCAACATGAAACTAACATAACATTAAACTTGACACATTAACAAAGTTGACGAGATACCACATTTAGTTTGAATAGAAATGTTCTTATGCTGTAATAAGCTCTACGAGCTTTATCTGCCAGTGCACTGACAGCCTGGACTAAATGTCCTGACGCAGTAACAGTCAGGTCTAGGACTCAGTGTTGTCTCTCCCAAAATAAATTGGTATTTTTTATTTTGTGATCTGGCTTTTTATTTTTGAATATCATAATGTTAGTTTGATCTAGATTTAATTCAATTCAATTCAGTTTTATTTATATAGCGCCATATCATAACAAAGTTATCTCAGGGCACTATTTACTGCCCAGGTTTCACAGTAATCATGGAGTATGTTCAGATGGTTCCTTGTTCTGGTAGTGATAGCAGTAAAAGGTCATCTCACTTCCTCTTCCTCTCAGTCCGGTCCTGGGGCTGCAGAGTCTTCAAGCAGTTTTAATAATTGGTCAATGTCTATGTTGAAAAGTGTTGGGTATATATTGCAGCCTTTTTGGACCCGCGACGTTGTTTGAAACATTCTATTATTTTTGTCCAATGTTTACAGCACAGTCATTTAATATATATTTTATAAAGTATTCACATTTAATCAAGTCACATACTTTGCCTCCAATAACACTTGGGAGTAACTGATAGAAAAGACCAGAAACAAAAGCTTTCCTGAAATCAACAAAGCAAGCAAAAATGTTTCCTTTATTTTCCTGGTGATGTTTTTGGATTAGAGTTTGGAGAGTAAATGTGTGGTCTGTTGTTCTATGCTCAGTGTGTTGTGTCTTTCAGTCAGGTAGGACAGTTTCCTTGAATTTAATATGCTACAAAATATTTTCCCCAAATTAGAATTTACAGCGACACCCCGATAATTACTGGGTGTTCTCTGTCTCTGCAGGGTCTCAGAGGATGAGCGACAGCGAGTTCTCAGATTACGACTGTGAAGACGGCATCGGGGTGATATCAGGTGAACTCCATGTCCCATCATGCACCACAGTGCCTGAAGCTCAGTGTTAAAAGCCGTGCTTGGTCTGACCGAACCCTCAGAGCCAGACTCTGTCGGGGTGACGGTTCAACTCCCGCTCTGTTTCTCTGTGTGTCCAGACTACAGACTGAATGGGCGGGAAATCCACAGCTCCACCCTCTCAGTGCCGGAGCAGGTGATGTCGTCCAATCACTGTTCCCGATCCGACGTGGTCAGGATGAGGTCACGGTCACCGAGCCAACCACCTCCTCAGAGGTAACCAGCTGTGTGTGTTCATGAGAACTGGACCTGAGATGACATCATGTTAAAGGAGAGATTTGAGATTCGATATCAAATCAGATGAGATGAGACATGAAGACATGAAGTGAAACCAGAAGGAGTAGATGAAATGATGTTTCCTGGAATGAGATTAAACAAAATTAAATGAGATGAGGTGATGAGATCAGAGCAGATGAAATCATATATAAGAAGAGATTTGATTGGATAATATGAAACGAGACTAGATTCAGTTCAGTTTATTTCTGTAGCAGTCCAACGAGATAATCTAACGAGAGAAAAGGAGATTATTGTGTTCAGACAGGAACATCATTTGCTTTAAATTAGTTTCTTCCAGTTTGACTGAAACATGTGAAGCAGCTGTTTTCTGCTGAACTTTATTTGTTTTGGCTGAACTTTCAGTGCCTGACAGCCAATCAGCTTCCTGAAAGGCCTCACCTTCATTTTACACCTCTCGCTGTCACTCTCCCTTCATCCCTTTGACCTCTAACCCTCTGACCTCTGACCCTCTGACCTCTGGTCGCCAGTGGTAACCCTCTGTACCCGTTGTACCGGGAGGATGCCGTGCGGCTGCTGCGAGGCTCCAAACTGAGCCGAGCATACTCCGACGCCGGCCAGTACAGCAGCCTGGACAGGTAACTATGGCAACACATGGCAACACACCTGACCTGGTTCACCTGGACACCGGCCAATCAGCATACAGTCTGCAAACCAGCCAATAAGGACACAGTCTGAGTCACAATATTGATGTATTGAAGAGAGGAATACTTTCATCAATCAATTAGTAGTCAATAAAAATGTATGCACTCAGAATGCACTGGGGAGTCAGTATCAGAGACAACTGTCCTGCCAGGTAAACCCTGCCCCTCTGATGCTGCTGGACCAATAAAACCAGGTCTGAACCAGGACCCAGGTCTGAACTGGATGTTGTATGGTACTGGTCATACTGCTGGTTGTAGTATTGGTACTACTGTTATGTACTGGCTGGGTGACTGGTCTTTGTGCTGTTCCAGTACTGTAGTACTGGTTGTAGATCTGAAAACAGTAATACTATTGTACTGCAGTATTGGTTTCAGTATTGGTTGTAGTACTAGTGGAACTGTGAAGGTTTTAGTTCTGGTTGTGTTACTGCCAGTTCTATTTGTTGTGGTACTACTGGTTTTAGAACTGGTCATACTACCACCTGTACTACTGCTGGTTATAGTACTGGTTGTGCTACCAGCTTTAGCAGTGTTTGTAATATTGGTTTTAGTACTAGTTGTTCTACTGGTTGTAATACTGGTTTAACTAGTGATTGCACTAGTTGCACTCTTGGTTGTACCAGTGGTTTCAGTACTGATTGTAATACAATTTGCAGTACTGGTAGTAGTACTGGATTTATTACTGATTGTAGTCTTGGTTTTACTACTGGTTGTAGCACTACTTATACTGGTTTTACAGCGTACAGCAGTCTTGGTTGTAGTACTAGTTGTAATAGAGTTTGTAGTTTGTAGTCCTGGTCTTTCTGACTTTCTGCCTTGTGTATTTAGGAGATCACTGAGAAGAATGTCTGTTACCAACTCTCTCGATTCCCACGACAGGTACTGCAACTGTACTAGGAATAATCACAGTAGTAGTAGTAGTCATAGTACTAGTAGTTGCAGTAGATGCAGAATAAAAGTCATCACATTCTCATCTATATGTGTGTTATGATATGGCGCTATAAAACTGAACTGAATTGAATTGAATTGTTTTTCTGTGTGTAAGATATTTGAACGGTCCTAACCAAATTCCCTGGACAAACCACATGATGAATGGGAGCTGTGAGGACTACAGGTAAGCCCTGGGACTTATGGGTAATGTAGTTTTAGAGGATTACATCATCTTCATAAAACATGTTAGCACTCAGTGAAGTTTATTCTGAAAGAGAATTACTTCCTGTTAGTTGTTGTTCTGTTAGTCAGGGGGGCAGAGTTTGAAGGGGTGTGGCCTGTACAGATGTGTCCTTCAAAGGACACCTGTATAGACTGTTGTCATGTAGGACCCACCTGAAGCTGCAGGTGTGTTTTGGGGTCAAAGGTCATTGACAATTTCGTGATTCATCCTGTTCTGGATTTCTGACGTTTTTCTATTCTTTAGTCAGGACTTCATTCCTGACTTCCCCTACGAACCCGACGCCTACGACGAGGAACTTCTGAGGTAAACAGACGGGCAGTTTGATGTTCGGACAGTTTGACAGACGTAGATTTAGAGGACATTAGCAGTTCTTCAGTCTCATTCCCTCCTTCATCCCTTCATTCAAACTAGAGGCCTTTCTCAATACAGAGAATGTCAACAACAACAGTGTTCTTGTGATATCACCAACCTCAGTGATCGGATGATGTCAGTAAGAACACCGCTGTTCCAGTCACAAACTGATCGTACTGCGTTCAAGACTTCAGTCTGTGTTGAGAAAAGCCTTCGAATGTCCCTCATTTCTCTCCCAGCATCCTTTGCTGTGTCTGCTCTCTCATTGGGGCCTTTTAGGAATTTTGGTGCCAAATTCTAGCAGGTTTTTTTTCAGTTTTCTTCTTCTTTGGTGTTTGATTTTCATTTTTCAGTGCCTTAAACGTCCTGTTTACCTACCTTGCAGCCCTCCCCAGGTACGGCCAGCCAACAGTCGTCATGGTGATGTAACTAACTAACCCCTCCCGCAGGTGCAGTGGTTGTCATGGTGACAGTGGGTGACGGTTGTCATGGTGATGTGCAGGTACAGTCGGGGGATGGACCGGCGGGATTACTACAGTCGCTCTCACTCAGCTGACCAGCGAGCGATGGTGGACCGACCAGTCTACACACGCTCCCACTCCACTGACCGAGCTGACTTCGCCCACTTGAGGTCTGGACGCTCTGCCCCCCCCTCACCTGCCCCGACCAGGTGACATGCAGTGACCAATCAGAAAGCGGCTCTGCCTCCATGGTGTTCACTGAATGTGGTTCTTATAAGAGAAGCATGACGTCTGTCTGAACAGTGGCCACACCCCTTTTATTTTAACCCCTCCCCCTCTGCTTCTTGATTGGCTCACAGTGACATCGCACTCACCACCTGTTGTCTATTTATATTCTGTTGGGTATAAATGTGTGAAATTAACCTTATTTTCTTTTTATTGCATGTTTCATATCTGACCGTGTTTTTGTTTCATTTTCTGACTCACTTTATTTTACAGGATGCTGGTGTTTGTTGTTTGTTTGTCTGTCGGGTGTTTGTTGGTTGGTTGAGGTGCATGAGTCTGAGCTCCTGAGTTTTTCTTTTCTTCTCTTCTTGAAGACAGATTTTTAACTTTGGTAGCAGAGTCGTGGTCCTGTTGTGAACTTGTCTGTAGTGTTCTCCATTGCTGGGAGAGAAGTAAAACAGATATAAAAAGAATGTTTACTGTCTTTTATGTTCATCTTTACCATCTTAAATGTTATGTAACCAAGGAGACATTGTCCTGCCATCAGTGCTTTGATGTAGCATGTAGCATAGCCTAGCTAAAGCACAAATCTACATAATCAAAAGCCTTAATCATTAATGACTCAACCACTTTGACCCCTGACCTTTGACCTTGCAGCCCCTGCCTTGCTTCTCTCCTTTCAGGTTGGTAGTTTGATTGCTGTGTTTTGATCCAACAGGGTGAACCCACGAGGCGGATCGACCCAGACAAGTCCGTCAGGAACTCCGCTCTGCAGCCGCCGAGGACGCCAGCTGCCCCTGATACCGCCCAAAGGAGCTCCGGACAGAAGTACCTGTGCTATTTATTCAGCACTTATCAAAAACAGAGAGAAGATAAAGAGAAGAAATAATTTAAAAAGAAAACATGCAACACGCACTCAGACACCTTTACCCAAACTGAACAAGATTATAAAATACATTTTCAGAAGTGATTTAAAAGAAGATTGTGAGGCTGTCAGGCAGGTTGTTCAGAGTGCCCATAAAGGAAAAGCTTGGTGCTCTTTAGACTCAACACGTTCCTGCCTGACGACCTCAGCACATTAATAGGGACACAGTAATTCAGAGATAAAGTAGTGCTTTAAAGCTAGTGAGTAAAATCTTGAAATCAGTAATCTGTAATAAACTGGTAATCTTTGTAAAGACATTGAGAAGGGAGTAACATTATCTCTTTTCTTTGTTTTGTTAATAGTCTGGCTGCTGCGTTCTGCAGTTTGTAGTCTGTGAATGGTTTTCTGCTTTATGTCCATTAGGAGACAGTGACAGTCATCTAAATGTGAGGAAATTTAAACATGTATGATGGCTTTGGTCTCTCTGAAACTCTGAAATGAATGAATGAATAATGATAAAAACAACATTGGACGACCTTGCTAACAGGAATTTCAAAATTAAGATTGGAATAAAACAACACACCTCGGTTTTTGACAGAAGGCTTATGTGTTGTTTGAAAAGGAACCGAGTGAGGATTTTAAATCTGTATGCAGATTTCAGTTTTATTTGAATTTAATTGAAGAAGGTTAGCATACATCCAGTTTTTAATGTCTATTAGACAGCCTGTTAGTGGGGTTTTCAGGCTTTACTGTGATGTATAGTTGTGTATCATTGGCATAAAGATAGATAGAAATACCTATGAATAATATGAGCAAGTGGGAGCATATATAATGAAAACCACTTGTCCCAAAATAGACCCCAGCGGGTTGTAGCAGTTTAACAGTGGGTTTTGTCTTTCAGATGGAGGAGAACCTTCTGACACTGTGCACACAGGTACAGACTGTGATCTGTGTGTAGTTTAACACCTGAGTGCTGTTTACCAGCTCTAAGTTCCTTCAGCTTAGAACTAAAACAGTTCTGCTTCTTTGTAGTACATTTGAAAGCAGAACTTTTTCTTGTACTGGTTTGAAATCAAATGTCCGGGATGTGTTTAAGAAAACATACTACATCTTCATCACATATGGTTGGTTCTTGGGATGTAGTCCCTCCACAAGGTTCAAGTTTCTGTTCCAGGTCTCAAGGTCTCAGTCTGCTTCAAACTAAATAGTTCATGTGGTCTGAACATGTGTAATGTAATGTAATGTCCATAAAGCCGTCTGTCACTGTCTCCTCAATCCTGATTTCCATCCATCCACTCATCTATTTTTGGCCACTTATCTGGTCCTGGTCCCTGTGATTAGCATGCTAAGAAAAGTAGCATATGTCCTTTCCTAGCCAAGTCCTCCATCTCTCTCTGGGGGATCCCTCCATGAGATTTCACCTTAATGTGGTGGATAGAGTTTGCTTACCTCTATGACTCTGGGAGCTGTGTTGCTGGTGACCATTGCCTTTAGTAGGGTCACCCAAGACAAACGGATGGGCCACCCTTATTCAATTCAATTCAGTTTTATTTATATAGCGCCATATCATAACAAAGTTATCTCAGGGCACTTTTTCAAATAGAGCAAGTCTAGACCGACAATTTATATTTACAGAGACCCAACAGTTCCCACCATGAGCAAGCACTATGCGACAGTGGCATGGAAAAACTCCCTTTTAACAGGTAGAAACCTTGAGCAGAACCAGGCTCAAGGTGGGCGGTCATCTGCCTCGACCGGTTGGGTTGAAGGGGGAGGGGGGGAGCAGGAGAGAGAGAGCAGGAGGAAAGAGAACAAACAGCAGCACAATACAGTTCCACATAGGGATGTAAGGCAATACATATGGCAATGGCATTGATGTTATCACCAACAGAAACAACACTAAGAGCAACACTATAATAGCAATACTAATAACAAGAGCAACAACAGCAATAGCAGCAGCGGGTGCAGAGCAGGAGCACGGGGGCAGCAGGCGGCAGCAACCACAGACCCAGACTCTACAGCTCTGGAGGCAGAAACACCTGCAGAAAGCAACAGAAGGGGAGAGAGAGAGAGAGAGGAGAGACAGCACACAACTACGGGAAGAAGTTGAATTAATAACAAGCATTGATAATTAATAACAAGCATTGATGGGATATGAAGGCGTACAGATGGAGAGGAAGAGGAGGAGAGAGGAGCTCAGTGCATCATAGGAAGTCCCCCGGCAGTCTAGGTCTATAGCAGCATAACTAAGGGGGTGGCTCAGGGGTCACCTGAGTCAGCCCGACTATAAGCTTTATCAAAGAGGAAAGTCTTAAGCCTACTCTTAAATGTGAGGAGGTTGTCCGCCTCCCGTACACAAACTGGGATCTGGTTCCACAGGAGAGGAGCTTGATAGCTGAAGGCTCTGGCTCCCATTCTACTTTTAGAGACTCTAGGAACTACAAGGAACCCTGCATTCTGGGAGCGCAGTGCTCTAGTGGGGTAATAGGGTACTATGAGCTCTTTAAGATATGATGGTGCCTGACCATTTAGGGCTTTGAAGGTGAGAAGGATTTTAAATTCTATTCTGGATTTTACAGGGAGCCAGTGTAGAGAAGCTAATATTGGAGAAAAATGTTCTCTTTTTCTGGTTCTTGTCAGTAAACGTGCCGCAGCATTCTGAATCAGCTGGAGAGTCTTAAGGGATTTATTGGGGCAGCCTGATAATAGAGAGTTGCAATAGCCCAGCCTAGACGTAACAAATGCATGGACTAGTTTTTCTGCATCTTTTTGAGATAGGATGTGCCTGATTTTTGCAATGTTACGTAAATGAAAAAAGGCAGTTCTTGAAGTTTGTTTTATTTGGGAGTTAAAGGACATATCCCGATCAAAGATAACTCCAAGATTCCTTACGGTTTCGCTGGAGGCCAGGGCAATGCCATCTAGAGAAACTATATCTTTAGATAATGTGTTTCGAAGGTGTTCGGGGCCAAGAACAATAACTTCGGTTTTGTCTGAGTTTAACATCAGAAAATTGCAGGTCATCCAGGCCTTTATGTCCTTAAGGCATGCCTGAAGTTTAGCTAATTGATTGGTTTCATCTGGCTTGATCGATAAATACAATTGGGTATCATCCGCATAACAATGAAAATTTATGGAGTGCTTCCTAATAATATTGCCTAAAGGAAGCATATACAAGGTAAATAGAATTGGTCCAAGCACAGAACCTTGTGGAACTCCGTGACTGACTTTGGCGTGCATAGAGGATTCATCATTAACGTGTACAAACTGATATCTTATGGAGTTGCAAGTTCAGAAGGACTTTTTCTTTCCCTATACAGATTCCATTAGTACTGTATAGTAGTACATTAAAATAGTATAAAATAAACAGTATAATGAGCACTAATCTAAAACCAGCGCTCTGTTTATCCCAAATGTCTCTTAAAAAGGTCAGTATTGGGTCCTGGTCAGGCCCAGCTTGAAGGAAGGACATGAAGCTGCCGCCTTGTGGACTCACCACCTGCAGGGCTGAATGTAAGGGTCAGGTTTGTTGCCAATTGGTTGGCAATTGAAGGGCCCTTGGTGTTCTGACCCCAAATTCCTTGATCTCTCTCCAACAACTCTGTCTTTGTTTGAATTTACAAATGTGGATAACAGAGCACACTTTCAGACAGTCTCTCTTGGAAGGCATTCACTTGGCTGAAAAGTGGAAAGTGACAGAAGTAGTTGTGTGACGTTCAAACCCTGCCTAACTACATGCCATGAAGTGAGTGTGATTTTGGCTTGTTAGTTTTGGAAAGTTAAAGAAATTATTGGACACAGCCCTGTCCTATTCCAACATTAGAAAGGTGGTTTCGGATGCTTTTAGATGATTCAGCAAGAACTTTGTTTGAAGCAGATTGAGACCTTTAGGCTCCTACAGTCTGCAGATTAGCTGTCAAAACACAGTCCTTCTAGAAGGCACAGGTGTGTTTAAAGAGTTCACCTGGAAATAAGTTGTCGCAAGCTAGCTGCTATTTTGACATAGCAATTAGAACTGGTCATTTTGTCTGCGTGGAAAAACAAAACCATCTTGGTGACAGGTGGTTTTCCAACTTGTTCAGCAACACTATGTTGAATGCTGAATTATGACTATGAAAAATAGGTCATGTGATCATTCATCACCAAATAGTTTGTTGTCATTCATCTCTCTGATCATCTTTTCTTTTTCATTTTTAAAAAATCTTTTGCTGTCCATCAGTTTTGGCCACACCCACAACAGGAGCGCCAAGTGCAACTGTAGCTCCTCCCACTCCACATCATCAGGCCCCTCCACCTGTCTACAAACAAGCCCCTCCCCCTGTCAATAATCAACCACCTCCTCTTATACGAATCCAGGCCCCGCCTCCTCCTGGACCCGCTCAACCCCACCCATCTCCTGCACCTGCACCTGTGCCAGCTCCTTTCCAAGTCCAAACCTCACCTCTGGCTCAATCCCAAGCCCTGGCTCCAGCTCGTGTCCAAGTCCAAGCCTTGCCCCCGGCTCAAGCCCAAACCCCAGCCCCAGCTCCTGTCCAAGTCCAAGCCTTTCCCCCGGCTCAAGCCCAAACCCCGACCCCAGCTCCTGTCCAAGTCCAAGCCCTTCCCCCAGCTCCAGCTCCTGTCCAAGTCCAAGCCTTGCCCCCGGCTCAAGCCCAAACCCTGGCCCCAGCTCCTGTCCAAGTCCAAGCCCTTCCCCTGGCTCAAGCCCAAGCCCCAGCTCCTGTCCAAGCCCAAGCCCCGCCCCCGGCTCAAGTCCAAGCCCCAACCCCAGCTCCTGTAGTCCAATCACAGGTGCCTCCTGAACCCACCCTTCCTCCTGCACCTGCTCCAACATCTGTCTCGACAACTACCCCTGCCCCCTCACCTGCCCCGACCCCACAGACTCCAGGTGTGTACATCACAGGTTTGACGTGTGTAAACCAGTCTGTCCACTCAGTCTAGACTTGTAGATTCAGTAGAACCAGTAGCTGCTGACTCTGCAGTCAGATCTGCGTTTGTCACACATTCTCCATTATCATTCATTTATTCATTCATTTCTGTGTTCATTTTGTTACATCACGCTGATGTCATCACATCCCACCTGTCCATATCAGAGCCAGACAGACGCTCAGCGACACCTGGAGGGACCAGAAAAGGCAAGTCAGAGTCTCAGGTGGATCTGATGATGTGTTCATCATCCTCGACAGCTCATAAACTCTTAAACCAGGTGTTGTTGATGATGAATACAGGGATTTGACTCTGTGTCCCTGCTGGTTTAACTGGTGTGATATCAGAAGGATCACCTGAACAGTTCAGTTTAAGTGTCATTGTCATCTGACCAATCATCTTTCTCTCTGCCATGATGCAGAGGTCACATGGGAGGACCAGCAGAAGAAAACAGCCAATGGTATGGTACCAGCTGTTAGTCACCCCCACCCCTAGAGAGGTAGCTCCTCCCCCTACAGAAACCTCAATCATGTGACACGTTAGTCACCTGAGTCTGTGATGAGATGATGATTAGAGGAAGTGGAGCTCCATCCATCATCCATCCATCCATCCATCATAAGGGCTGGGTAAATAATAATCAAAGAACAGGAGAGGCAGTAATAACATTATACAGTTAAAAGTAAAACTGGATACATCAAATAATAAATTACATAAAATAATAAAAGCTGACATTTAAAAGAAGCTTTTCATTTCAGCTGATTTTCATTTCAGCTGCTTTTCAACAGCTTTTTATTCCAGTTTTTGACAGAACATTTCTCACATGGTTCCAGTTGCAGCTGCATTTCGTACAAACTGCAGATGATTTAGTGCTTTTTACTGAGTGCTGAATATGGTATGGTATATCCAAGTGAGGTCAAAAGATGCTGCTTAACTGGTAAAAACAAGACTGAATAACTCCTTGTTCTGGACCTCCTCGTTAAGCTGGAGACATCCGACACTAAATATGATCAAAGCAGTTAAGCCAATCAGACTACTGGTATCAGTCAGGTTGACAGGATGATATAATTGTGTATCATCTGCATAGAAACTAAACAGTACATTATGTCTACTTATTCTCTGACAAAGAGGAAGCATTTAAATAGAGAAAAGAGTTGGACCCTAAATCGAACACTGAGGTGGACATTAGCTTTGTAGATGAAGAAATTAAGCTATCATGATACAGTATATATACCATTTTTACATAACCAATTTTTATAAATAATAGTTGCACGATGCATTCCCTTCATTTAATCAATACTACTGGTATTGGGGGAAGGATTCACTTCTAGAGGGAGGAGGTGCCGAAAGCCTTAAAGTCTACAAGAATTCAACCAATTGTAATTTATATGCAGTTAGCTTCCCTTTTTACCTCGTTCAGTTTACTATCAGCCTAACGATCTTTGTCCATGAAGATGGGCTGAGTCAAAGATGTTGCTTTACTGATGATTTATGCTCAACAAATGTTTAATGAATTACTCGTTCTGTCTCCATTAATGGATTGTTGACTTGAGTAAAATGTAACCAAACTTAAGCCTGTTTCTCTGTAGTATTGAAGGATATCAGACTGCTCAATAAATGTATAAAATTTCAGTCCCCAGCCCTCATCCATCCATGTATTTAGCCATCGTTCCCTGCTTGGTGTGATTTCAAGTGTTTGTGAATCATTTCTTGTCGGGTTGATGTTCTTTTGTTTTCCATCCATCCGTCATCCGTCCATCGTTGTGATGTAAAGGAGAGGTGTTACCACTGAGCAGAGAAGGTAGAGATTCTATCTTTATCTGTAAATTTCAACTGTATTTCCAGTCTGACTGAAGTTTCTGATCATCATATCTCAGTTGTTTTTTTTTCACAGTAAATCTTTAGAAACTGAAGCCGAGATTTTGGAGCTCAGTTCTTTCCATCGGTTGAAAGATGAAACACAGAAATCCGATGTTTTACGTGTCGATCTTTGTGTTGTCCGATCACTGATGACTTTCTGTGATGTCATCGTTACTCTGTTGATACAGAACAGGTTATTGGTTTCAGTGTCTGTTGATGATTATGTCTGTGATGTCAGAGCTGCTGTTCAGGACAGAAGATGATTGGTTGGATTTCACAGTGTGATGTCACTTCTGTGTGTGTGAGCAGGAATATTTAAATATATTTAAATACATCACCACAGTGTTCAGTGACATCACTGTCCAGAGACTGACTCTGTTACCCAAAACGATGACATCAGAGTGTCGTAACAAACTAACTCTCTCTTCTGTCTCTGCAGGTGTGATGAAGGATCCATCAAAGGTGAGCAGACATCATCAACATGTTACACAACACATACATCAATAATGTCATTCACCTGTTCACCTGTCCCCTGTCTGTGTCTCCAGATGAGGGACAGTCTGTCTTTTAAATCATCAGACAGTGACATCAGCGAAGTGTCGGCCATATCCAACGACACCCGATCTGTCCGGAGGATCAGGTGAGATCAGCAGCCAATCACAGACTGCGGAATTATTTCAGCATTTCAGATTAAAGTTAAGAAAATGTGATTTTACATTTGTAGTTTTTATTCCTGTGAGCTCTAAACATTTGTTAGCACACACACGTATATAATATATGCACACAATGCAATGTACAATGTTAATTCATATTTATACCATGAACATGTGCCTTGTGGAACAGTTAGCTAAAGAAACCAGTAGCAACCCCTCATTGATCATTACACATTTGTCCTGATGGGGGCACCAGAGGAAACAACAGAGTGTCCAAAATGGAAAATGTTCATCCTCTGTGGAGCGTGCATGTCATGTGACCCTGCCTCCAGCAAAATATAACATTTAGTGAAAATATGTCGTTCAGCCTCACATCCCATGATGCATCAGTCGTGCTTCAGCACGTTTACTTTCTGTTGTTGGTTACATCACACCGAGTTAGTTTATGTTTGCATGTTGTTAGCTGTGTTAGCATTTTTTTAAGTTAGCATGATCTTGTTTCTGTTAGCGTTGTGTTACTCTTCATCATTCTCTCTCTTGCTGCATGTTTCTGTCTGAATGCTGCTGTTCTCACCTCTTGTTGGCCAAAACAGTCGGGTGGAGGCTCTGCAGGGCCAATCAGTGGAGTTGGGGGTGGGTTCAGAGGGAACACAGGAAGTAGCGAGGGTGGCAGAGGGTGGAGCCACACTGCAGAAGAGCGAATCAGTGGAGGAAGGAGAGGAGGAGGAGCCTGAGCCTTCAAAGTAAGCAACCAACCAATGAGGCGCCATTCGTCATAGCAACAGTAGTGATGCCCTCCCCCTCCCCTGCCACCACCACCACCTTCATGCCCCACCTCTCTCTCAGGACAGCTGTGGTTGACCCTCTCTCCTCCTGCAGGGCGGCGTCGGCATCCGCAGCTCCTCTCACGAAGTCATCGAGCGTCGGTGGAGAGATTTGTTCGTTGGGGAGAAATGACGACGACGACGACGACAAGAAGCGACGCTCCAGTTTCGGAGCGAAGATGATGGGAATGGTTGGACTGGGAAAGAAGAGTCAGAGTGCCTCCCAGCTCAACCCTGAGGGTTAGTCCCAGTTTAACCAGTAACAGTAAAGACACACTTAAATAAATAATAATACAGTACATATAGGAGGGAAGAGGTGGGAGAATGAAGAAACAGAGGAAAAGTTGAAAGGCTTAGATTACTCTGAAAAATTACTGTTGTAGTTTTAAACACTGAGCAGCAGAGGGTACAACAAAAAGTCTACAAAATCAGAGTATGGTTGGTAGTCAAAATGATTAGTTTGAAATGTTTGCAGGTATAGCTACTAGTAGTTCTAGTAGTTCTGCTAGTAGCAGTTCAGTATTAAAAGTCCAGAGGAGACAGCAGAATGTCTTACAAAACTCACCTCACTCAAAAACTAAAAATCCACATTGGATTCTGATACTGGAACTGTTAGATATTGTGTCTCTGTCAGGAAAGTTTACTGATGATTTATGGACTAAACTCATCTATAATCCACTGAGAGTTCAACAGGAAGCAGCAACAATTCCTCTAGATATTCACTAAAGAAATGTCACTACATTATCTGAAATCTTAGCTTCTCCTTTCAAGCTGAACCCAGACAGAAACTAAAAAACTAAATCAAACATTATTCAATCCAAAATCAACACTGGAAAAAACTGGATAAACCCCTGGACTCTACTGACCACAGTGCCATTCGATTAATTACTGCAGACAGCTTCACACTCACTGTGAGTTATATTAAATGTATTGTCAAACACTCCATAAGAACATCTGAGCAACACATTAACTTAATGGAAAACTACTGACGGGGCAGTGATATTATAAACCTGTTAATTAACACATTCACACAGTCAGGGTTTTTTTTACCAGCTGTCTTTCCTGCATTCAGCAGCTGCAGCCGTGTTGCTTTCAGCCTGGATGTTTAAATTCTTCGTATTTCTCTAATATTACAGTTTGCTCTTCGTTTGTAAAGTATGTCGCTCTGCTGCCAGTACACTTGTCATGTTTGTGATTGGTCACATGCTGCAAACACCGCCTCTTTCATGTGAATGCGCTCATGGCTTGATTGGGAAAACCTGGGTTGACTTATCGAGTTGATAACCAGTGTCGTGTGACCGCTTAGCGTGATGTTGAACTTGCTTCGTAGTACAGGCCTCAGGTAGTGGACTGTGGATTTTTACTGCTTGACTGCTGTGAGTGTAAGTGTGATTGCCTTGTTGTGACTTAGATATGTTATTTATTCTCAGACTTCTCTCAGGTTTTGAACTCTGTGACTTCTGAATAAATAAAACTTAACAGTAACAGGAACCCACATGATGGAAATGCCACAGATTCTGGAACCAGTTTAATCAGTTAACAGGACCAATCAGATATCAGGTAGATTCCCCTCCTCAGCTCTGATTTGTTGACGACTATATGTTTGGAACTTATTTTAGCTAAATGATCTCTGATGCCTCCTGCAGGCGGGATGAAGTTATTGCAGATATTCAGTGTTGATCAATTACCAGCTGTTATTCACATCTTCTTCTTCTCTCTCTGTTTCCATCCATCCAGAGGAGGAGAAGAAGAAGAAGGTGGTCAGACTTCCTGTCCAGAGGAGCGTAGAAACCGGTTTGGCTATCGAGTTTAAATCTCGTTTCACCCGTCAATTGAGCCGTGACCCGGACGCAGAGGAACCCAAACCTGGAGCGTATGAATCACTTCTCTTTATACTCTGTCACTCCTCTTTTTAATCTGCCACTCCTCTTTTAATCTGCCACTCCCCTTTTTAATCTGTCACTCCTCTTTTTAATCTGCCACCCCTCTTTTTAATCTGCCACTTTTTAATCTGTCACTCCCCTTTCTAATCTGTCACTTCTCTTTTAATCTGTTACTCCTCTTTTTAATCTGTCACTCCCCTTTCTAATCTCACTCCCCTTTTTAATCTGCCACTCTTTTTAATCTGTCACTCCCCTTTTTAATCTGCCACTCCTCTTTATAATCTGCCACTCTTTAATCTGTCACTCCCCTTTCTAATCTGTCAGTCCTTTTTAATCTGTCACTCCCCTTTCTAATCTCACTTCTCTTTATAATCTGCCACTCTTTTTAATCTGTCACTCCTCTTTTTAATATGCCACTCCCCTTTTTAATCTGCCACTCCACTTTTTAATCTGTCACTCCTCTTTATAATCTGCCACTCTTTTTAATCTGTCACTCCCCTTTCTAATCTCACTCCTCTTTTTAATCTGTCACTTTCTTTATAATCTGCCACTCCTCTTTTTAATCTGCCACTCCTCTTTATAATCTGCCACTCCTCTTTTTAATCTGCCACTCCTCTTTTTAATCTTTCACGTCCCTTTTTAATCTGTCACTCCCCTTTTTTCACTGCTCTGGTTCTCCTTTCTTATTTTAGTGTTTTACTTTATTGTATTTTTTCTGTTTTTCTTCCACCTGCATCTTTAAGAATTAATTAAATTTTCTCTTTGTGATATTGAATTTTCTTTCTCTGCAATATGTTTAGTTTTTTTCTCTGTCTCTTCAGTCTAATATTTCCGGGAGTGAAGTTGGCGTCAGACAAACAGTTCACCGGCTTCCTGGAGGGATTAGGCCCCGCCCAGCTGGCTGGACGTCAGACACTGGCCACGCCCCCTATGGGTAATGACCAATCAAAACTTTATTTATACTTCATTTCTACATCATTATATATTATTTATATTTACTTCTAATTATTCATCATTTGCATTTATAAATTAGTATTTATATGTTAGTGTTTACATTTATACATCAGTGTTTACATTTATATATCAGTGTTTATATTTATTTATACATCAGTGTTTATTTTTATATATTAGTGTTTATATTTATACATCAGTGTTTATATTTATATATAAGTGTTTATATTTATACATCAGTGTTTACATTTACATATCAGTGTTTATATTTATTTATACATCAGTGTTTATATTTATATATTAGTGTTTATATTTATAAATCAGTGTTTATATTTATATATTAGTGTTTATATTTATACATCAGTGTTTACATTTACATGTCAGTGTTTATATTTATACATCAGTGTTTACATTTACATATCAGTGTTTATATTTATATATTAGTGTTTATATTTATAAATCAGTGTTTATATTTATAAATCAGTGTTTACATTTACACATCAGTGTTTATATTTATATAGTAGTGTTTATATTTTTTTTATACATCAGTGTTTATATTTATATATTAGTGTTTATATTTATACATCAGTGTTTACATTTACATATGTGTTTATATTTATATAGTAGTATTTATATTTTTTTATACATCAGTGTTTACATTTACATATCAGTGTTTATATTTATATATCAGTGTTTATATTTATATATTAGTGTTTACATTTATACATCAGTGTTTATATTTATATATTAGTGTTTACATTTATACATCTGTTTATATTTATTTATATATCAGTGTTTATATTTATATATGTGTTTATATTTATACATCATTGTTTACATTTATATATCAGTGTTTATATTCATTATATATTAATGTTTACATTTGTACATCAGTTTATATTTATATATTAGTGTTTATATTTATACATCAGTGTTTTTATTTATATATCAGTGTTTATATTTATATATTAGTAACAATATAAAGGAAAAAACAGCTGTGAGACACTGATGTGTTTATATTTTTATTGTAAACAAATAACACAATAAAACAGTGGGAACTGTTGGGTCTCTGTAAATATAAAGAGTCGGGCTGGACCTGCTCTACTCGAAAAAGTGCCCTGAGATAACTTTGGTATGATATGGCGCTATATAAATAAAACTGAATTGAATTGAATTGAACATCTGAGGAAAGTGTCTGACTGTTATCTGTGACGTCATATAACATGAGCTCCTCTGATTGGCCATTTGGTGGTCAGGTGATATCCAGATCGGGATGGTGTATAGGAAGGAGCGTCTGGATGTGGAGGTGATCCGAGCCCGGGGGCTTGTGGGTAAACAAGGCAACAAGAACACTCCAGGTGAAAATACTACACATTAATACACACTGTCATACTGTCCTACATTGTCCTAATATTGTACTACACACTACTACACTGTACTACACACTACTACAAACTGGTTTCACCTGTTCAGACTGCAGCTGAACTCTGTGTGTTAATAACGTGTGTGTGTCTGTGTGTGTTTCTGTGTAGCTCCCTATGTGAAGGTGTATCTGATGGATAACGGGAAGTGTGTGTTGAAGAGAAGGACTCGTCTGGCGAGAAAAACACTCGACCCTCTTTATCAACAACAGCTGCAGTTTGAAGAAAACCCAGAGGGAAAAGTACTGCAGGTAATATACAAAGTTATGTGTGTGTGTGTGTGTTATATATACACATATACATATATATACATATATATATATATATATATATATATACACACATATATACTTATATACACTGAACAAAAATATAAACGCAACACTTTTGTTTTCTTGTTAAAGCTAAAACTTGTTCTATGTACACAAAAGGCCTATTTCTTTCTCAAATATTGTTCACAAAATTGTCTAAATTCGTGTTAGTTAGAACTTCTCCTTTGCCGAAATAATCCATCCACCTCACGGGTGTGGCATATCAAGATGCTGATAAGACAGCATGATTATTGCACAGGTGTGCCTTAGGCTGGCCACAATAAAAGGCCACTTTAAAATGTGCAGTTTCACTGTATTGGGGGGGTCCGGGGGGGGGGGTCAGAAAACCAGTCAGTATCTGGTGTGACCACCATTTGCCTCACAGAGTGCAACACATCTCCTTCGCATAGAGTTGATCAGGTTGTTGATTGTGACCTGTGGAATGTTGGTCCACTCCTCTTCAATGGCTGTGCGAAGTTGCTAGATATTGGCAGGAACTCGAACACGCTGTCGTATACGCCGATCCAGAGCATCCCAAACATGCTCAATGGGTGACATGTCCAGTGAGTATGCTGGCCATGCAAGAACTGGGATGTTTTCATCTTCCAGGAATTGTGTACAGATCCTTGCAACATGGGGCCGTGCATTATCACGCTGCAACATGAGGAGATGGTCGTGGATGAATGGCACAACAATGGGCCTCAGGATCTCGTCACGGTATCTCTGTGCATTCAATATGCCATCAATAAAATGCACCTGTGTTCGTTGTCCACAGCATACGCCTGCCCATACATAACCCCATATATATATATATATATATATATATATAATACACACACACATGCATATATACATATATACATATACATACATATTTACATATATACATTATATATATATATATACACATATGACCAGTGGTGGGATATATTAGGCAGCAAGTGAACATTTTGTCCTCAAAGTTGATGTTGGAAGCAGGAAAAATGGGCAAACGTAAGGATGTGAGCGACTTTGACAAGGGCCAAAAAAAAAGGCTCATTGATGCGCGTGGGGAGCGAAGGCTGGCCCGCGTGGTCCGATCCAACAGAAGAGCTACTGTAGCTCAAATTGCTGAAAAGTTAATGCTGGTTCTGATAGAAAGGTGTCAGAACACACAGTGCATCGCAGTTTGTTGCGTATGGGGCTGCGTAGCCGCAGACCGGTCAGGGTGCCCATGCTGACCCCTGTCCACTGCCGAAAGCACCTACAATTGGCACGTGAGAATCAGAACTGGACCACAGAGCAATGGAAGAAGGTGGCCTAGTCTGATGAATCATGTTTTCTTTTACATCATGTGGATGGCCAGGTGCGTGTGTGTCGCTTACCTGGGGAAGACATGGCACCAGGATGCACTATGGGAAGAGGGCAAGCCGGCGGAGGCAGTGTGATGCTTTGGGCAATGTTCTGCTGGGAAACCTTGGGTCCTGCCATTCATGTGGATGTTGCTTTGACATGTACCACCTACCTAAACATTGTTGCAGACCAAGTAGACCCCTTCATGGAAACAGTATTCCCTAATGGCAGTGGCCTCTTTCAGAAGGATAATGCGCCCTGCCACACTGCAAAAATGGTTCAGGAATGGTTTGAGGAACACGGCAATGAGTTCGGGGTGTTGACTTGGCCTCCAAATTCCCCAGATCTCAATCCAATCGAGCATCTGAGGGATGTGCTGGACAAACAAGTCCGATCCATGGAGGCCCCACCTTGCAACTTACAGGACTTAAAGGATCTGCTGCTAACGTCTTGGTACCAGATACCACAGCACACCTTCAGAGGTCTAGTGGAGTCCATGCCTCGATGGGTCAGGGCTGTTTTGGCGGCAAAAGGGGGACCTACACAATATTAGGCAGGTGGTCATAATGTTATGGCTGATCGGTGTATGTGTATATATACACATACATACATATATACATACACAAATACATATACACATATATGTGTGTATACATACATTATTACAATCTTGCAGAAAAGTGACGAACTTGTACAAGTGTGTTTAGTTTACCTGTCAATCAAACCCAGTCTGGACACGGCCACACAGACGATGTCTACACGACAGAAACTTCATTAAATGTTCGACTGAAGCTGAAGGTCAGAGTTTATAGTGAAACCTTTAACAAGAAAACTTCAGTTTCCATCCATGTGTGACATCACACATCCAGTTCAGTTCAAAATAAAACCCCTTAATAAATATATAAAATAACACATTTGTGTTTAATCATCATCATATACCTGGAAGTTCCTGTTATTCTTTGTTTTTACTGAAACACGTTCAAATCATTTTTCATTGTCAGCAGATTCAGACACTCACTATAATATTACAGTTCTGCCATAAATCATCAGTGATTAACAGAAGTCACATGATCGTCTCACTGATGAATTTTAAACAAGCTTAACTGACAGATTCACCATTTTATGTTCTGTACAGCTAAACTGTCTGTCTGCCTGTCTGTCTCTCTCCCTCCTTGTAGATCATCGTGTGGGGCGACTACGGTCGGATGGATCATAAATCCTTCATGGGCGCCGCTCAGATCCTATTGGACGATCTGGACCTGTCCAACATGGTGATTGGCTGGTTTAAACTGTTTCCTGCCACCTCATTGGTGGACCCTGCCTTGGCCCCACTGACCAATAAGGAGACAGAGGGCAGGAAGTCATAGTGTCAGGAGGCGGGATCAATTGTATCGCCAAAGCAACGGGCTGGGAAGAAGCAGGAGGGGACTTGTTGTTGCTGGGTGGAGCCAAAAAAAAGTTCCTTGATCTTTCTCTGCTGCTGCATGCTGACATCACAGTGATGACATAACAGCGTCACAATGATGTCACCGGCAGGAGGGAGGCCCCACCCCCTGACGCTCAAATAGGAAATTACCCTTCCTATGAGGGCGGGGCCATGCAGCAAAGGATGCGGGGTAAAGAAAGGAGAAGAGGCCATGTGACCTCCAGCTGCCAACCAATAACAGCAGCTCCTCAGGAGTCATGTGACTGTTAGGGCATGTCCAGAAACCATAGACTGATAGTTTCCATGGAGACACAAGAACATGGAGGTCTGGTTCTTTGTTTTTGCATGGAACATTAGAACATAAAAAACATCAACTGTGAAATAAGTTAAAGAACATGAAAACTGAAAAATAAAAAGATTCTCAACTCTCAGTGGTTTTCTGTAAAAATGTGTTGTGGTTTACCGACTTCGGTTCTGTAAGCTATCACTGACATGACTCTGGTTCTGCTGACATCACTGATGTGATTCCAGTTCTTTAAGGTTCTACTGTTGTCACTGACATGAATTTTTATTACAAGTTTCTTCTGGTATCTCTGATACAATTCTGGTTCTATATAGTCCTGCTAGTACTGCTGACAAGATTCTGGTTCTATAAAAGGTTCTATGGATATTCTGGTGGTTCCATAAACTGACATAGCTGACATGACTAGGTTCTTTAAGGTTCTATAGGTATCACTGACATGATTCCTGTTCTATAAAAAGGTTCTACAGGTATCATTGAAGAATCTGGTTCTATAAAGTTCTACCAGTATAACTGGTAAGACTAGGTTCCTTAAGGTTCTATAGGTATCAAACTAAGACACAAAGACTCACAGCCAAGACAGAGTCCAAGATATTTCAGAACAAACTACATTTTTAGCCTTATTTTTCATTTTTTTTCAGAGAAAGTTCCCTTCTGAGATCCGTTCAGTCCAAACTAACTGAAATCTAAAAACAGTACATCTGATGTTGGCGCTACAACAAGCAACTAAATCTTAGCATTAAATTTGAGACTTTATCATTTCTGATTGAATTCTGATCAAAAACTGTTTTGGAACGTTTTGAGTGGCGGCTGATTATTGATACAAGTTTTTTCTGGTTTTCTTACTTTGACAAACTCATGTTGATATTTTTGTTCTCTTTATATTTTTTGTGAAAACTACAAACTCACCTAGCTGAAGCGTCCTTCAGAGGGTCTGCAGCTTTAGGTTGAGAAACACAGACCAGCAGAGGGAAGCAGATCTCTTCATGTTCGGTCAAATACTTTCACATTATATTTATATATACTATATATATTATATGTATATTAATAAAACAACATGACTGAAACATGAACCTTTAATCTTTAGTGCAGTTTAACAGTTTTTAACTTTACAGACTCAAAGAAAAACTAACACCAAACACCTTGAATCATGCAGGTCAGAAAAACAGCTACACAACAAATTAACACAATAATAATAATAATAACAATAATAACCACAGTCGTATTAATAATAAATATACACAGTCACACTCACACGAGGGCAGCTGAGATCTGAGTACCAAAAACTAAGATCATAAATACAGATGGGTCCGTTTGAATGGCTTCAGTCTGAGGAGGAAGAGGAGGAGGAAGGAGAGTAAATCAGGAGGAGCTCAGAGTTTATGTTTTGTCACAAAATCAGAATTCAAACGTTTATAATCCAGAACTTTAATGTCAGTTTTTAAATCTGTCCAGAAACAACTGAACCTGCAGACCATGTGGTTCTGTTGGATTTGGTTCTGAATCTGGTTCAGTCCTTAAAGTTGAATATAAAGTGTAAACACGACTTGTGACCTTTGACCTTTCAAATATGAAAAGCTGCTCTTATATTTTGTTTTCTCTTTACAGAATGTTCTTGTACAATCGTAAGGTCTAGAATCTTTTTTGTAACGAGACCTTCTCTGTGTTTTAGAACAGAGCAGCCTAGAACCTCATCTTCCCTTTAGAACCGGTCAGAGAACCGAACAGGTAGAAACGTTAAACACCAGGAGGGAACCAGACAGGAACCTGAACCATGTGACTCTACAGAGTTGCTATGACGAGCATGAGGAGGGTCACATGACCTGGGGAGGTAGCCCAGCTAGCATTAGCATCAATCGTTAGAAAACTGCTGTCTGAGGGATCAACTGAACGGTTTGGTTGTCATTTTTACAAAAGTATAAAAAATGATGACTGAAAATGATGTTTGTGTTGTTGTGCTTCATTTTAAATATCAATAAACTCGACTGCATGTATTGATACATGATAATAGGAATTGTGAATAAATAAATAAACATTTATGAAGATATTTCAGGACGTCTTACAAATGCTCGCTGCCTCCGACAGCTGATAACGTCTATAATCAGGATTAGAGCCGTTTCTGTATCAGTGTCTGTCGAACAGACTAGTTTCATCAAGCCCAACTTTAAATATATAAATGTAAGAAGTGTGGTGTCATGTGAAATTATGTATATTTTAAATATACATTACAGTGAAGGTGACAGGTGTTTCTTTTTTCAGTTAGTGGACCTTTGAGACACGTTTGAACTCTGAAGAGTCCAAACTTGGTGTACTCTGTACCGAGAAAAGACTTTTGTTAGTTTTACAGTACAAGTAGCTTCAAACAAACTAGCCTGCTAGCAGCTATCTTTGGCTACCTCCATTGGTCACATGACCCTCATCATTCCCTGGTTCAGAGGCAGAGAAGGGTCCTGGGTCAGACCATCTCAATCAGAGTTTAATGTTCTCATCAACAGGGAACCATTACTTTGTTCTGTCAGGACACAGTTTACAGTCATACCAACAAGGAAGAGGTGAGTGTTCGTGAAGTCGTACCGAGCAGGACATCCTTATTCAGGGAGGAGGGGAACGTTTTAACGGACGCACCGTGGGAACAACAGGGGAGAGTTTTCATTTTGTACCAACATCAGAATCCAATCAGTGACATCACTCCCCTCAGTCTCTGATTGGTCCTTTCATCTCCGACATCACTGAGAGCTAACCTTTAATCCAGCTAACATGTTAACACATGCTAACAGGTGTTAGATTATCCCTAGTTGTAGCCCAGTCAAAGTGTTAGCATTATGACTAGCTGTAGTCAAGTCTGAAGCGTTAGCATGCTTCTAGCTGTAGTCCTGTCTAATCTGTTAGCCTGTTGGCTAATTGTATTCCATTGAGAGATGTTAGCATGTTGGCTAGATGTCTGAAGTCTGAGATGTTGGGTCAGGGTAGTATTAGTAGTGTTAGCCAGTCAGTTAGCACGTCAGCTGACTGTCGGAGTAGGACCAGGGTAGTATTAACAGTATATGTGTCACTTAGCATGTTAGCTAGCTGTAGGTGTTAGGTCAGGGCAGTATAACTATTAGCCTGTCAGTTAGCATGTTAGCCCGGCAGGGTAGCCTGTTAGCAGAGCAGCAGCAGCTCGTCGTCGCTGCTCTCCGTCTTGCCCGTGGCCTCCAGACAGGCGTCGGGGATCTGAGCTGTATGGACCATCCCGCAGTGTTCACAGGGGCCGTCCCGCCCTCCCCGACAACCGTTTCCACGATGATGGCGGGGGGGGTGAACTGTGATAGAGGAAGGGTGTGACTCCAGCAGTGGCTGTCGGACGTCATTGACCAATGAGGAGGAGGAGGAGGAGGAGTCAGAGTCAGAGACGGGGATCAGGAGCTCCACATCTTCTTCTTCTTCTCTGCTTCCTTGTCGCTCGGCAGCCTCAGTGCCACCTCTTCCTGTCTCAAGCTGGCGAAGTGGACTGTGATTGGTCCAGGTCTGGTCCTGCTGGTTCTGGCTGGTTCTTGTCAGGTTCCTGGCGAGGCGGTGCAGGTTCTGGGCCAGTCGCTGCAGGGCAGAGGTGGGCAGAGCCTGGAGCTCCGATGCATCGCTGTGACATTCGGGATCTGGACTGGAGGTTACCACAGAGACAGGACTGGAGGGGGGCAGGGCCTCTCTGGTCCTGTCCCGACCTCCTTCACGGCCATGTGTCAGGGTCACAGAGGTTGCAGACGTCATCACAGATACCATGGCCTCCACAGCGGTAGAGGGTGGGGTTTTCTGGGGGAGGGGGGCGACGGGCCCTCCCACTGCGCCCACACCTCGCTCCCTTCCTCGCTCGCCCTCCGTGTCCGTGTCGTCTGAGTCCGGAGACAGCAAGTCTGAACCAGAACTCCCAGAGCTCCCAGTGCCAGCGCTGTCCTCCAGGTCAGCAGAGACCAGAGCCAAAGAACCCGACCGCCGTGACCGTGAGAAGGTAAAGAGACGGCGCCACAGGTTGCTATGACGACCAGAGGAGGGGAGTCTCAGGGAGGTGAAGCCGAGCTGAGAGCGAACAGCCAGACGGAGGTTTTCCAGGACAGACACCTGAGGACAGAGAGAGTAGAATAAAATAAAATCAGAGACGAGGTTTCTACTTCAATGAAGTTTATTTTCTTAAATAGATCATTCTTCACTGATCCTCAGAATCCTGTTTTTACTCAGTTTATTTACAGGCTTTTGGCAGAGAAAGCACAACAAACTAGTTCACTCACTGAGCGTGTCCCCTCGTATAGTTTTTTTGATTCAAGTCCCAGAAGCTCGTGAAAGTTCAATCATACTGAATGTGAAGCCAATGATCACCATCAAGTTGACTTCCGTTTCAACAAGGAATCAAAACCAGCTGATTGGTTGTCATCCTAAATAGAGGAGTGATTTCAGACACAGTTTATCTTTTAAGCAAACATGGATAAAAGGAATTCCATGACAACTGGGCAGCTCTGTCTATTGAGGAATATCTTATCTGATCAAAAGCTCAAAGGTTGAAAAGAAGAGCAGATCAGATGATGCAAAACACACAAGACAATTTCTCTACATGCTGCTAAAATGGCTTCAAGGTCTGGCAGTTCTACCAGGTGCCTAAAAAAGACAATACATTTGCAATTTGCAAGGTGTTTTCCAATGAATCCTTGTGGAGGAACATAGCCAAAATGTTTCAACACCACAAACCTCATCAGACATTTGAAGGTTATTCACGTCAAGGAATATGACAAGTTTTCAAAGCTAGCTAGCACTAAGGCAGAGAGAGTGGGACCGCAACTCAGTCGCCACTCATCCAGCCGTCGGTAACAGAGACATTGCAAGGACAGTAATCCTACAGCCGAAGTCACAAATAGGCGGACCACAGTCCGGGTCCAGACCCAGACGCTGTCCCACCTGGACCCAGACCTATAACTGATAAATTATTTTGACGGAGCGTTTCCATTTTAACTGGCGCAGCTTTTCTAGCCTTCACGGCACTGGTTCAGCCACCCAGGAAACTCTCAGACCAATTTGTAAGTCATCTCACGTGATGCTACTTAGCCAATCAAATCTGTGCATTCAGATGAGCATCGTGACTCGAGTCAGTGAGCGACGATACACACACTCACAGTGGTGTGTTGCGTTTTTTATTTTATAGAATGTTATTTATTTTATTCCACAGGAAAGCTATATTTGTTCAGCTCGAAGCCGCTCCCAGTAAGCAGGCTGTTCTGGTTTAAGTTGTGTCTCTCAGAGAGTGGAATATGTTGCACGTTACCTGCCAATAAATAAACTGTTGTCAATTCATGATACTTTCTAATCTCTAAATTTTAATACTTAATAAACAATGTTTTAGGAATAGCTAAATAAATAATGCTACACTTTAAGGCTTCAAATAGACTGTGATCAGTATCAGCTGATACCGCTTCCAGCGTTCTTACCTCTGACTGTCAACAATAAACTTTAAACCTCAAACCCACCGATATCACTGGGAAGAGTGAGTTGGGCCATATGAAATGTACAGTCTTATGACTCTGAGAAGAAATGCTGTGATGTTTTAATCTGGTTCAAAGGGTTAAAGTAGAGCACATCAGAGACCAGGTGAGTTCAGTCTGAAAATGTTCAGGTGAATGAGTTACCTGAGGGGAATGACTAGCTGGACAAACAGGTGGGGTTCCAATTAAGGCTGCAGACAGACAGTGTATCTGTACCTGGCTCCCAGAGCACACTGGGAAATCTTCCACAGGTGGGATCAGTCCCTGGGCGATCAGCTGACCATAAGAGGGCGGTGCTTCCCTCCTCAGTAGCTCTGCCTCCACTCTGGACAGCTGGGTCTCAAATGACCTATAACAACCAATCATAAAGCTCGAATCACACAGCTCACACTGAGAACAGTGACATTTACAAGAAACACAGGTGTCCCTCTGTCATCACCTGCGTTCAAACATGCGCAGTGAGTAGAGTTTGCAGGTGCAGCCGAGGGCGATAACCAATAGGAGGCCACAGATGAGGCTGCCAATGACGGCGGCAGTGATGACTCTGGTGGGAACGATGACGGGACAACTCTCCTCATCGCTGCCGTCACCACAGTCGTCCTGGGCATCACACACCCACGACTCAAACACACAGCGGTTATTCTGCATGAAGGTCAGAGGGCAAAGAGATATTAATGGTCCAGACAGTACAGGAGCTTTAGAGGTTTGTTCACACGTCTTTTCAGGACTTTTTCTAAATGTTCGCAGGTTTTCAAACACAAAGGAATATCCTTGTTTGCTTTCTCGTATCTGCCCCTGGTTTGTGTTCTCGTTTCTGCCCCTGGTTTACTTCCTCTTATCTGCCCCTGGTTTACTTCCTCTTATCTGCCCCTGGTTTGCGATCCTGATTTGGTTATGGCTTCTGTTTGTATTTTAAATTCTTGGTGGTAAAAATTAAGTAATAATGTTCTATTACACAGAACAGTAGAGAATTATCTGCCTTGTGGAATGAATTTCCTAGTCAGTGGTTCACAGGTGTTTAGATGAGGAAACTCTTTCAGATTGTAGTGGAAGTTTTTTTTTTTTATATGATGTGTATTTCAGTATAACGTCTATTACGTTATGAACTATGTTATGAATTATGTTTACCGGCAAACAGGTTTATGGTACCTTGCAGTGGAAGTTTCCTGGCTGGCAGAAGAAGCAGTTCTTCTCATCAGAACCATTGGGGCAACGGTTCTGGTAGTTGCAGCGGTCAGATCGAGGGTAACAGGCTCCGTTTCTGGAACAGGGGAACTCGTCCTCCTGACACGAAGAACAGTTCAGCTCGTCGCGACCATTGGGACAGTGCCAGTACCCGTCACAGCGCTGCTGCTCAGTGTAACAGCCCCAGTTCCCCCCACAGGGAACCTCCCATGGTAGGCAGAACCCGTCCACCTTAAGAACACACAGAGAGAGACAAGGATGCAAGTTCAGCAGAACCCATCCACCTTAAAAACACAGAGACCGAATCACAGAAAAAGGTTGAACATCAAATCCAACACACCTGGTAGGTGACGTTGAATCCTCTGGCAGCATTGATCTTATCGGCGTAGAAGTGAACTCGGAGCTGACCTGATGATGAAACCACAGCAACCGGCGCTCTGGAGTCAAAGGCGGTCAGCACCCTGAGGAGACGGCGAGGGTTCTCCTCCAGGCCGTCGTAGACCTTCACATAGTCGCCATAACCTGTCCCATCGAGTTTAAAGTCTGTAAACCTCAGGATGACCTGTAGGAAAAGGAAGGAGCGAGGGCAAGGAGGAGGAAGATCAAGACGTTAGCTTTACTTCACTGGGAGTTCAGGGAGGAATTGATAAGAAATCTTCAAGCCTCTGCCAGGTCAATTGTTGTGGTGAAGGTGGAGGTCAAAGGTTACCTTCCTGTGGTCTCCTGTGTCGATCAGCCAAGTGCAGTTACTTCCTGGAGGGTAAAAGTCTGGGTAGTTTGGAGAGCTGAAGGAGCCGTAGAAGTTCCTCAACCATTCTCCACAAGTGGGAACGTCACAGTCAATCTCATCACCAAGGTCCTGTAAAAAAAATAAAAAAAAAAGATCACACACAAATATTTCAAACATGTACACGTTGAAACTGTTACCAGCAGGGTTTAGCCCAGACTGGGAGAACTGCTGACTTGGACTGAGGATATTGTCAAACGGTGGAAGGAACTTTGAGATATGAGGAACTCCTGAACCTAAATGACACGTCCTCCATACAGGAGTCAGAACTGGAAGAGTCGGGGGAAGACTTGCTCTCGGCAGTGGCTGAAAGCTCTGGACACTGCAGGGCTGTCTTGGTTGACACACCTTTTCAATGTCCCATGGAGGTGGGGGACAGTTCCTGTGGACTGGCGGACCGAAGAGTGAGCTCCAACTATTAGGGTATCACACTGCTCAGCCTCCAAGGGAAAGCTCATGTCAGGCTGGTGAAAGGAGACTCGAGGTTGATTGCTGAACCTCAGATTCAGGAGGACTGATGTGGATTCTGTCCTGGTCCAGTGGACCAGCCGTATACTCTTGCATGGATCCTGGAGGGGTCACTGGAGTTTGTCCATTCAGTCTAAATGTGTTTTGTGGACTTGGTTTGTGATCCTTTGGGTATCTTGTGGGGTTACTGTAGGAGTATGGGGTACCGGGGCCGTTATTCTGAGCCACCCAGTCCTTGTATAACCGAGACTGAGACCAGTCCTCAGCTCTTGTCCTAGTCTCTGGGTAGTGACTGACAGAATGACATGGTGGATCTAAGCAGCTGAAATGAGTTTCCTTGGAATGGTGCTTGGTCTCAGCCTTAGAGACAGGGTGAGGAGCTCAAATATCCAGGAGAACCACTGCACCTTCATGTAGAAAAGAGTCAAGTGAGGTGTTTCAGCACCTGATCAGGATCCTCCCAGGGGTAGACCAGAATACACAGGAGGGATTATATATCCTATTTGGCTTAGCCTGCTGCCACCATGACACAGACAAGCTTCAGAAAATGAATTAATGGATAGATGAAACTATTGCTATCAACCAATAATGTCCACTATTTATCAAACGCTGATTTTTATGTCTTTGCAGCAGCATGTCTGTTGTTTCCAGCTGTGCAGCTGTTTTACTCCAACAGTGATTTTTGATGCAGATATCTGGAAACATTCTGCTCTATTAGCAGCTGTTCTGGTTTACAATGGCTTCTTCTTCTTATAATTATTATTACTACTACTACTACTACTACTACTACTACTACATGGGCCACTAACATATGCAGGATGTCGTCATGTATTTTCTGGTCTCAGGCTGCAAGTAAATCCAATAATTATTCGTTGATTAATCATTTGTTGTAACAAAAAAGAAAAGACGACCGTCTAACACAAGCTGCCAAATTATAATCATCACGTTGTCTGACCAACATAAGTATGACTTCATCCATAAGCCTTTGTGGTGCTGTAACCAGGTCATGTTCGGTGTTGGACTGCGTAAAAGTGATTGAACTGCTTTGTTACCTGGCAGTCGATGCTGCCGTCGCAGCGCAGGCTGTGCGGCAGGCAGGTGTAGATTCGGGTGTAGCGAGACAGGCAGGGGAACTGGTTCAGGCTGCAGGGCTGGAAGGAGAATGGCGAGTCCACACACAGCTCCTCGTCTGAATTGTCACCACATTCGTCCATGGAGTTACAGCGCCACCAGTCTGGGATGCACTTGCCATTAGAGCAGTGGAACTGGTCCACATCACAGCTGGACACTTCTGGCTTACCTACAACAACAGGGTTTTATTAGTTATTGATTAATTACTGCCAGCCATGTGGTCATGTGGCAACAATGCCCTATAACTAGGGCTGCCACAAACGATTATTTTGATAATGGACTAGTCACCGATTATTTTTTTCGATTAGTCGACTAATCGGATCATACGTAAATTGCAGCGTATCGCACCAGCATGCAGCTGCTCTTATATAACCATCATCAGCTTCCAGATTGAAGTGTTTAAGGTGTGTGCTAACTAAAAAATAAAGAGAATTAAGACGACAGTCCATTCAACTTTTAATGAACTTTGCAGCTTGTAGCAGCTTCATCGCCAACCATGGACAGGGGTCTCATGTCCGTCACCAACATGTTCCAGATTGCTTCAGTCAGGACATTTACCTGCCCAGGTGTGCATGTTGTTGGCTTGGTAACAAAGTTGTCCATTGAAGAGGAACGTGTTTTTTTAGCACTGTAACGTAGCGTTATAAAACATTAGCGTTATCACATGTCCTATTCAAACATGACATCACTGTTATAACGTTACAGCAAACACATAACATGAAATCGTCATCGTTAATGTTAACGTTTACAGCTGTCAATATAAGTAAGTAGCTCACTGTTGACGTTAATGTGAGCAGCTAACTGTCCCTCTTCGTCAGAAATTGAATCGGATTCAGCTACAACAACGTGCTTTCTTTTTAAATGCTCGTGCATCGCTGTAGTGCTCCCATGGAAGGCAAGTTCTGCCTTGCAGATTTTGCATTGCACATTCTTTTCATTTCTTTTGATAAAACGCTCCGTTTGCGGCTAGCCATGATACTGTTGATACTGGGCACAACTTTTCCGGTGACATCACGGCTGACCCCGATTACCACTACTGCGCATGTGCGTCAAGGACAGAAAGGCAGACAAGGCAGCGGAAGCTACAGCGGCAGTTTGGAGAGAAAAACAAAGCTTCAAAAAATAAACGACGACGTCGATTATTAAATTAGTGATCGTGACTAGTCGACTAATCTTGGCAGCCCTACCTATAACTGATCTGTATTTGGTATTTTTCACAAATCTTCCACTTTAGTCCCTTGAGGTTTCATGGATCAGCTGAGAGGATTTACATCAGCCTCTCATCCAGGATTATGTTGTTCTGCCACCACTGTTTGCTCTGTAAACAACTGTTATGTAACAGCCAGAGGAGGCTGCCAACTCTGATGATCAAAGGCAGGGGTAGGACGCATAGACTGTTGGTATAAATCCCCACTGCATGGAGAAATCTTTGAATCAGCTTAGTAACCTACACCACCACAGTACAGCTTTACAGACTTACAGGTCTACAAGTCCTGTGAGTCCTACATCCTCACCAGTGATGTAGGACAGTCTGAAGCCTTTTCCCGTCAGACTGTCATCAGAGTGGAAGTGGATCCATACGTGGTCCTGGGAGGAGATGTAGGGTGGCGGCAGGGAGGAACCACAAACACGCAGCCCATCCAGGCTCCTGTAGCTGCTGATGGACATCCAGTCTGAGGAGCAACGATGGGAACCCTGGAGGTCAAAGTCCTGGAAACTACGGGAGGAGAGAAGGGGCAATTATAAGTTAATTTCAGGCTTTTTAACACTGACTTGACCTCCGCTTGCTGGCTCTTAACCCTGTGACCTCTCCCCTAACTGATTCAGACTGCTTTAGATGAGCGTTTAGATGAAGAATATTTTCAGATCTTTCAGACTGATGTGGACGTAGTGTGAGGACATGACCATATATGTCCTCAGAACAAGTTATTTCTGGTGCTGTAACCATGGCAACAGCCCGTGTGTTACCTGATAGTGATGGTGTCTCCAGGTCGGGCTCTGATGTTCCAGCTGCAGTTCAGTCTGGCCGGATACTGAAAGGGCCAACCAGGGCTGGTGATCACACTGCTGGACGCTCGCAGGAGTTCCGCCACCTCACCACAGGCTGAACAGACAGACAGGGAGGGAGATAGACCGTTAAATTCACAATGCAGTCATCGCAACTGTTGTGTTTCATGTGACATCATCGTGGTTGTGACATCATCATGCTTGTGACCTCACCATTGGAAATCCCTGACACATAGACGTTGTCGTTCCTCTGAGACGCAGCGATGCATCCTGGGAAACACACAGACACAGTTAACAGGAAGCTGCTAACATTAGCATCACGGTCACTGCTGAAACAACAGGACACTTCTCAGTCTTCTTCGTCACTTTCATCAAATAAACACACAATACACATTAATGACGTGTCAGGATCTGTCTGATTGATTGATTGATTGATTACGTTTGCATTGCAGTAATCAACCAGAGCAGCTCGTCATGATGTGAAGATGGAGTCCCAAACACACAAAGCTGCCACTTTAATATAACTTATATAATCAATAACGTCTCAACCCGACTAACTGTGGGAGTTTAGGCCATAATGACATACGTCACTGACTCATTGCATCAATCAGTCGATCAACCAACAAACGGCGAATCTACAGTGATTTGAGTTTTCAAGCAGAAATCCAACACGTCTGATGGTTGCAGCTCCTCGCGTGTGACGTTTTACTGCCTTTTCTGGCGTTTCTTTATTTTAAACGGCTCAGATTTGGACTGTCGGTCAGACAAAACAAGACATTTGAAGACGTTAACAAGGACCCTGGATGTTTATTAATGACACGTGTCTTCTGGGCGCCATCTTTGATTGGAGGAAACATGTTCAAATGTTCTTTATGTTATGCAGATGTTTTTTACGAGTCTCTAACACACTTGCTGGGTTTTTATTTCTCATGTAATAAGAAGTCATTAGTAGAATTAACGGGGTCATTCTGCCTGATAACATCACAGTAGTCTGGGTTAGTTCAGGTTTGTAACAGCTGATCCTGAGACAGTGAACTCACCTGACAGTATGAGCAGGTAGACGGCACGTGCTGCGCGGCTCTGCCTGCAGCCTGCTCTGAGGGCCATAATAACCCGGGTGTGCACAGCTGCAGGGTTATTGTGCTGATGAGTCCAAGGTCACTGAACAGCTGGAGGAGCTGCCAGCTGCATGTCAGTCACAAATCAATCTGCTACACTCAGAAACATGAAAATATTTCGAACGAACAGGCCGCTGTGTTTCCGCTAACTGCGCTCACATCACAAACAAAGGCAGCAGGCTCCCGCGACCCCGGCTAGCAGCTAACGTGAGCTATGACTAGCCGTTAGCTTCAATAAGTGAGTCATTAAACAGCAACAACCTCTGCTGTCTGAACGAACCCGGGATGTGTGTTAAACTACAGCAGCAGCTAACCGCGCCGGGCTACACAGCTATTCTATAGAAATACATTACCCACAAGCTAACAGCTAACGGAGCTAAGCGGCTAGTTAGCCCGTCCTCCTCCACAACGAGGACATAAATCCCGGAGCGGAACAGCTAACCCGGGTTAATCAGAGCTAACCCGAGCTAACTAACATAACCAGGTGAGAAGTTAGGAGCGCGAGCGTCGCTCCGTGTGTCGGTCTGAAGACACCTCCAGTTTCTGCTAGCTGCTAGCTGCTAGCGTCGAGCAGAACAACAGTCCGACCAGAGAGAGTGTGTGTGTGTGTGTGTGTGTGTTGATGAGTAGGTAAGCCCCGCCCCTGCGTGTGTGTCTGTGTGACGTAACGAATCCATCTGCCAACACTTGCAGTTACAACGTCACTGACCTCCATCTGACGTCACCTGTCAGGTCTGTAAAGTTACAAACCAAACGCTCCTACAAACTACACGTTCCCTCCGTAACCTCAGTATACGTACTCTGCGTAACACTGTTTGTGTTCTCTGCTGTTTGTTTGTGTTCTCTGCTGTTTGTTTGTGTTCTCTGCTGTTTGTTTATGTTCTCTGCTGTTTGTTTGTGTTCTCTGCTGTTTGTGTTCTCTGCTGTTTGTTTGTGTTCTCTGTTGTTTGTTTATGTTCTCTGCTGTTTGTGTTCTCTGTTGTTTATGTTATCTGTTGTTTGTTTGTGTTCTCTGCTGTTTGTTTATGTTCTCTGCTGTTTGTTTGTGTTCTCTGCTGTTTGTTTGTGTTCTCTGCTGTTTGTTTGTGTTCTCTGCTGTTTGTTTATGTTCTCTGCTGTTTGTTTGTGTTCTCTGCTGTTTGTGTTCTCTGCTGTTTGTTTGTGTTCTCTGTTGTTTGTTTATGTTCTCTGCTGTTTGTGTTCTCTGTTGTTTATGTTATCTGTTGTTTGTTTGTGTTCTCTGCTGTTTGTTTATGTTCTCTGCTGTTTGTTTGTGTTCTCTGCTGTTTGTGTTCTCTGCTGTTTGTTTGTGTTCTCTGTTGTTTGTTTATGTTCTCTGCTGTTTGTTTGTGTTCTCTGCTGTTTGTGTTCTCTGTTGTTTATGTTATCTGTTGTTTGTTTGTGTTCTCTGCTGTTTGTTTATGTTCTCTGCTGTTTGTTTGTGTTCTCTGCTGTTTGTGTTCTCTGCTGTTTGTTTGTGTTCTCTGTTGTTTGTTTATGTTCTCTGCTGTTTGTTTGTGTTCTCTGCTGTTTGTGTTCTCTGTTGTTTATGTTATCTGTTGTTTGTTTGTGTTCTCTGCTGTTTGTTTATGTTCTCTGCTGTTTGTTTGTGTTCTCTGCTGTTTATGTTCTCTGCTGTTTGTGTTCTCTGTTGTTTGTGTTCTCTGTTGTTTGTTTATGTTCTCTGCTGTTTGTTTATGTTCTCTGTTGTTTGTTTATGTTCTCTGCTGTTTGTGTTCTCTGTTGTTTATGTTATCTGTTGTTTGTTTGTGTTCTCTGCTGTTTGTTTATGTTCTCTGCTGTTTGTTTATGTTCTCTGCTGTTTGTGTTCTCTGTTGTTTATGTTATCTGTTGTTTGTTTGTGTTCTCTGCTGTTTGTTTATGTTCTCTGCTGTTTGTTTGTGTTCTCTGCTGTTTATGTTCTCTGCTGTTTGTTTGTGTTCTCTGCTGTTTGTTTGTGTTCTCTGTTGTTTGTTTATGTTCTCTGCTGTTTGTTTATGTTCTCTGTTGTTTGTTTATGTTCTCTGCTGTTTGTGTTCTCTGTTGTTTGTTTATGTTCTCTGCTGTTTGTTTCTGTTCTCTGCTGTTTGTTTATGTTCTCTGCTGTTTGTGTTCTCTGTTGTTTGTGTTCTCTGTTGTTTGTTTATGTTCTCTGCTGTTTGTTTATGTTCTCAGCTGTTTGTTTATGTTCTCTGCTGTTTGTTTGTTCTCTGCTGTTTGTGTTCTCTGTTGTTTGTTTATGTTCTCTGCTGTTTATGTTCTCTGTTGTTTGTTTATGTTCTCTGCTGTTTATGTTCTCTGCTGTTTGTGTTCTCTGTTGTTTGTTTATGTTCTCTGCTGTTTGTTTATGTTCTCAGCTGTTTGTTTATGTTCTCTGCTGTTTGTTTATGTTCTCAGCTGTTTATGTTCTCTGTTGTTTGTTTATGTTCTCTGCTGTTTATGTTCTCTGTTGTTTGTTTATGTTCTCTGCTGTTTATGTTCTCTGTTTATGTTCCCCACTAGAGCACTGCGCTCCCAGAATGCAGGGTTCCTTGTGGTTCCTAGAGTCTCTAAAAGTAGAATGGGAGCCAGAGCCTTCAGCTATCAAGCTCCTCTCCTGTGGAACCAGCTCCCAGTTTGTGTACGGGAGGCAGACAACCTCCTCACATTTAAGAGTAGGCTTAAGACTTTCCTCTTTGATAAAGCTTATAGTAGGGCTGACTCAGGTGACCCCTGAGCCCCTTAGTTATGCTGCTATAGGCCTAGACTGCCGGGGGACTTCCTATGATGCACTGAGCTCCTTTCTCCTCCTCTTCCTCTCCATCTGTACGCCCTCATATCCCATCAATGCTTGTTATTAATTCAACTTCTTCCCGTAGTTGTGTGCTTTCTCTCCTCTCTCTCTCTCCCTCCCCTTCTGTTGCTTTCTGCAGGTGTTTCTGCCTCTGGAGCTGTGGAGTCTGGGTCTGTGGTTGCTGATGCCTGCTGCCCCCGTGCTCCTGCTCTGCACCCGCTGCTGCTATTGCTGTTGTTGCTGTTGTTATTAGTATTGCTATTATAATGTTGCTCTTAGTGTTGTTTCTGTTGGTGTTAACATCAATTCCATTACCATATCTATTGCCTTACATCCCTATGTGGAACTGTATTGTGCTGCTGTATGTTCTCTTTCCTCCTTCTCCCCCCCCCCTACAACCCAACCGGTCGAGGCAGATGACCGCCCACCTTGAGCCTGGTTCTGCTCGAGGTTTCTACCTGTTAAAGAGAGTTTTTCCTTGCCACTGTCGCATAGTGCTTGCTCATGGTGGGAACTGTTGGGTCTCTGTAAATATAAAGAGTCGGTCTAGACCTGCTCTGTATGAAAAAGTGCCCTGAGATAACTTTGGTATGATATGGCGCTATATAAATAAAACTGAATTGAATTGAAACTGAATCTAACAGGTGGCCTACAGGTGGATCTAACAGGATGTAGATATTTCTGGGACTTCCTGTATATTCTTTGAAGGCTGCTGGAAACTGTCTGACTGCTGCTGCCGTCTGATCTCGTCCACTTTCCAAGCGAGGCGCAGTTCATCTCCAACGAGCCATTTGATCGATCAGTGACTGTGGTCTCAGGCAGCGCCACAGACTGTATATAAAGATGGCCGACGCGTCTCCACTTCCTCCCATTGTAAAAAATGAAGCCAAAATACTGCGGATATGGGAGCTGCGATCTTGCGCATTTGGAGCCAGTCTGCGCAGTAGTGATCCGTGGTGGAGCCGCAGTATCGAGTTCCCGCCTATACAGCCGCCTGAACCAATCACAGCACACTCACAGTTGTCAATCAAGACGTGACACCCCATTTTTATTGCATCAAATAACTAATTAAAACCAAACTGATCAGAAAAACGAACACTTGAACAAACATCAGCGTGAACTGCGTGACGTGTACTTTATTTTTTAGTTTGGCCCATGTCCCATCTGCTATCATGGAGGGGGCGGGGCTTATGACCTGAACTGCAGCCAGCCACCAGGGGGCGATCCAGCTTCATTTTTGGGGAGCTGTCATGTCGTCCATCGTTATATACAGTCTATGGTCAGCGCGAACAAACAGCACCCCCACAGGCCGAACACACGCACTGCAGCAACACACTGACCAGGAAGTAGACGAAGCCCAGCGGGTTTTAAAACCATCTGATCATAATCAATACATTTATTATGACGCATAATGTGGCAGCTAACAGCTGTTAGCCTGCTGCTAACACTGTGCTCCTGTTAAACTGACCCAAGCAGAAACACTGAGCTGAAACCTTAGTCCCTACTGAAACAAGAACTAAACAGTAAGTGTGATTCATGTTTATTTATGAATGATGATTTCATTAAGTCTTATCATCTCAGTTCATTTCACATTGAGTTACTGAATGAAATCAAACAGCTGCTGTTACTCAGAAGTTCACTGAAATACGGCGATCAACGAAAATTTCAGCAAGTTCAGTTGATCAGAGAGCTGCAGGAGAATCTGGCCTCACTTCACTTCATTATTTCATCCCAAAATGTTCAATAACTGCCAGAATGACGCGACTGTCACACACAGTTGGATTCACACACACACACACACACACACACACAAATGATCTAACAAAAGCTGCTTTTCGTTTGTTTTCACGTTAAACAGGTCGGTCGTCCCATCTGAGCGCGTGCAGAGACTTCAGATCAAAGTGTGACATCACTACACACAGAGATTTCACTTCAAAACAATTCTGTGGAAATCTGGATCAGTCCGTCTCCACATCATACTGCAGCTTCTTCTGACCTGCTGCAGGGAAACACCTGTACAGGTGACAGGTGACCACAGTGCAGAGCGACCAGCAGGAGGCATTCTGATTCTCCACAGCAACAAAATGTCTGAAAACACGTCGCTACGACGACGATGATGATGGTGACGAAGAGTTTCCTCTGAATGTCAGCAGGAAGTGGTCCAGACTGAAGACCCTCCCCCAGCCGACAGCAGGGTTCATACTGATGAAGTCATCCAGATTCATCTGGCACTCTGAGGAGGAAACACATCACAGTGATGTCATCATGAGGTCACATGGCCAATATCATGTGACATGTTACAGGAGGTGTCAGGTGACCTGCAGAGCGTATGGGGGGGTGGGTTGGGGGGGGCATCCTCCACGATCCATCAGAGTTCTTCATGTGAGATCGATCAGATGCAAAGTTCAACAGGAAGCTGTCAGCAGGGACCACACGCAACTTCCTGTTAGACCAGACACACAGGTAGACTTTACCGTTATGTCACTTCCTCCACAGACAGTCAATTTTAAGGTTTTACTTCCTGTTTTCCAGGTGTGTTACCTGTGGTACGCAGGTTTGATGTTGCGGTCTGAGCGGAGGGCCTGGGCGGCGTACAGCTGCAGGCTGCAGGGAAACGGCAGCTCAGAGTCCAGATCATAAACCAGAGAGTCCGACTGAAGACCGACCTGCAGCAGAACCACGTGGTAGTCCTGACACACATGATGACATCATTAATGACATCACTACTGACATAATTGTTATTAATGAACTGTCTGTGACATCACAGTTATTGTCAAACACGCAGAAACATCACAGACCCAGATCACTGGCTGGTCTCCATGTCCAGACTTCTGCTTCCACAGAGGAACCTGATGGAGAACAAACGTCTCTGAACATGAGCTTAAGAACCAGTCTTTAGGAACATAACAGATGCTCGGAAGAACCTGTTTTATAGAACCTTGCATATGATTTACATAATCTTATAGACAGATGTTTTGTAGAACCTTGCAGATCCTGATAGATCTTATATAGAACCCATCTAATGTTATATATAACCTGAAAGATATTTTAGAGAACCTTGTAGAATGTGGCTCAGATGTTCTAGCAGCTTTGTGTTCTCACCAGTCTGTTCTCATTAGAAATGAAAACCACAAATAGCTCTTCCAGCGGTGCGGTTCTCTCCGTTCTGACGAACTCGCAGAGTTTCCAGACATTTTCTTCACTGCAGAGCAGGAACAGACAGCAGAACCACAAAGTCACAGGTCAATACGCCCATTAGCCAATCACATGTTAGAATGTTCTTTAGCCGGGAAATGTGTTTCTTTGGAACACAGTAACATCCTGAACTGCCGATCACCATTTCATCGACAATCGATCGATATGAGGATCAGCGATTCTCCCATTGATCTGTCGATCTTTACAAATGTAGACTCGATAGTCTAAAAACGGCAAAACCGTGAAAAAGAGTAGACGTTGTAGTATTTACCAGTAACAGCTGGTATAAACGCAGTTTTCGCGGCTCGGTATGATCCTGTCTTCCGTCATGTCGCGGTGTCACACTGAAAACGCTCCGCCGGAAGAAAAAAATATGACGTCACATCCAGTAGAGTTTAGAACCACCAAACCTTTCAAATTAAAAGCCTCCATTCGCCTGAAGCGCACACTGCGTCTTCTCATAATTAATACTTTGATTAACCCGTTATGCACATGTTAAGTTATAATGCTATATTGTTAAGTTTACCTGTGTACACCTGTGATCAATGTTGTGTTCACTGTAGCTGGTTAACATGAGCACCAACATGCAGCAGGAGGCGTTCAGGGCACATCTGGTGTTTTTGGGGGTGGTTTAACACTGAATATTCAACAGGAGTTTTCTTTAGCTTTTGGAGGCATTTGATAACAATTACAAATATCTCTCTCTCTCTCTCTCCCAGCATCCTCAGAGGAGTGAGGGAACCACACCTGTAGGGGGCGTGGCCTGGTGGCTCTGTAGTGTGTGGGTCAGGGGTCACGGGGAGACTGATCAGAGACTGTTTTTATATAAGTAAACTACAAAGACACAACAAACATGGGTTTTAATATGAACTTACTCTCTGACAGGAAGCAGAGAGCGATGAACCTGAATCACCATGGTAACGACACGCAGACAGGTCAGAAAGTTTCAGTTTAATTAAAAACAAAGACAGAAAAAAGTTACGAGACAGTCTAACTGCTGAGTTACAGAGTTTCTGCTCACTGTCGTTGGAACAGCATGTGGTATCCTAGCAACCAGTCAGCGTTGATCCAGACACCCCCACACACCGGGTTGGTTGGTGGGTTCCCAGGCAGGTTGCTAGGATACCACAGGCATGTTGATATGACCACACCCATGTACAGGTGGGTGAGCTGGTTGCCGGGCAGGTTGCTAGGTGAAGAGACGGATGGTGGCGTCGGCTCCAGAGGAGAAGATCCAGGGTTGTGTGGGGTGAAAGGTCACGTCCAGAACCCCGAGGTCATGGGTGATCACATGACCTCTGAGAACCTTCACTGGGACGATCAGCGGATTCTGCAGCAGGTCGCTGGGGATGGACGGACAGGAAGACAGTGTGTATTACAGTGTGTATTACTGTGCGTTTTACAGTGTGTTTTACAGTGTATTACTGTGCGTTTTACAGTGTGTTTTACAGTGTGTATCACTGTGCGTTTTACAGTGTGTATCACTGTTTTACAGTGTGTATTACAGTGCGTATCACTGTGCGTATTAGTGTGTATTACTGTGCGTATTACAGTGTGTATTACTGTGCGTATTACAGTGTGTTTTACAGTGTATTACTGTGCGTTTTACAGTGTGTTTTACAGTGTATTACTGTGCGTTTTACAGTGTGTTTTACAGTGTGTATCACTGTGCGTATTACAGTGTGTATCACTGTTTTACAGTGTGTATTACAGTGCGTATCACAGTGTTTTACAGTGCGTATCACTGTGCGTATTAAAGTGTGTATTACTGTGCGTATTACAGTATCACTGTTTTACAGTGCGTATTACAGTGTGTATCACTGTGCGTATTACAGTGTGTATCACTGTTTTACAGTGTGTATTACAGTGCGTATCACAGTGTTTTACAGTGCGTATCACAGTGCGTATTAAAGTGTGTATTACTGTGCGTATTACAGTGTGTATCACTGTTTTACAGTGCGTATTACAGTGTGTATCACTGTGCGTATTACAGTGTGTATCACTGTTTTACAGTGCGTATTACAGTGTGTATCACTGTGTGTATTACAGTGCGTATCACAGTGTTTTACAGTGCGTATCACTGTGCGTATTAAAGTGTGTATTACTGTGCGTATTACAGTGTGTATCACTGTTTTACAGTGCGTATTAGTGTGTATCACTGTGCGTATTACAGTGTGTATCACTGTTTTACAGTGCGTATTACAGTGTGTATCACTGTGCGTATTACAGTGTGTATCACTGTTTTACAGTGTGTTTTACAGTGTGTATCACTGTGTGTATTACAGTGTGTATCTGTGTTTTACAGTGTATCACTGTGCGTTTTACAGTGTGTTTTACAGTGTGTATCACTGTGTTTTAAAGTGTGTTTTACAGTGTGTTTTACAGTGTGTATTACTGTGTTTTACAGTGCGTATTACTTGTAAACAGTCCCATGACAGACGATGACGGATCCATCGTCGGACGCCGAGGCAAACAGCGGGTAAAGTCTGTGATAGGCCACGCCCCTCACCGCCTTCTTATGATGTCTGCAGACAGGAAGTGATCAATACCATCAATATGATCAATACAACAGCCTGAACAATAAATAAGAGATCGATAATCTATCGCATCGACTCTAGGTGATCAAATCTGTGATGTAGTGATTCACTAGATGATTGACAGGTGTGTGTTTGATTGACAGGTACGCACCGTAACATCTTGTAAGGTTTGGTTGAGAGGTCGAGGTCGAACCAGCTCAGCCTGCAGTCGTAACTCCCACAGATCACATGATCACCTGCAGACAGAGAGACAGGTGAGAAAGAAGCTCTGCCCCTCAGCAGTGATGTCACCTGAATATTGTCAAATCATATTCTGTCTGTCAAAAATTTGGTCAGCTGGTGAACATCACAACATGGTGTTGTGGTGAACATGGTGTTTTGGTGAATGTGGTTACCCCCGGGGTGAATGGCCATGCTGGAGATCCACTTGGAGTTGGCCTGTAGTTTTTTGGTCATTTCCTGTTTCACCAGGTTGTAGATCCGGATGGAGCGCTGAGTTGCCACGAAGAAATAGGGCCTGACGGGGTGGAAGGATACAGACTGAACCAGACCTTTGTTTTTCCTGAAAGGGTTCTGGCTTCGCCTCTGGCTCACCTGGTGGATGAACACCTGCAGGTGGCTCGAGTGATCCGGCATCACCGACGACAGGTAGTCTCCTTTTGCGTGCCATGCCACCTGGTGGACGGCCTGCAGAGATCAATACTGATCAGTTAGTTCAGTTCAGGTATTGATCAGGTATCTACAATCAAACAGGTGTGTTCTCTCACTTTGGGATGTTGTATTTTGAGGCGGATCCCTTGGTTAAGCTCCTCCCCCTCTGCATCGCTCCAGGTGACAGTTCCCGCCCCATCTGTAGGCTCCACCTCCTGCTGACCCAACAGGAGTCGCTCTGACGATGAGACGACCTGTCTGTCTGCCAGACAGGGAGACAGGACCAACACCACAGAGTCCCTGAAATAGAGCGCGAGAGAGACAGGTCATCAGAGAGAGAGAGACAGGCCATCAGAGAGAGAGAGAGACAGATCATCAGGGTCCTTACAGGGCGACAGCCAGCAGACAGACGGACGGGTTTGGGTTCCAGGCAACGCTCTTCACAGCTCCACCCACCTGGACTGTCTTCATACAGCGAGACGAACGCACCTCCCAGAACCTCACAGACCCATCGTCGCTACCTGCACACACACACACACACACACTGTAAATGTACACACAGTACACACAGTACCTGTTTCACTGCTGTGTATGTTTGTTACCTGAAGCAAGCCACTGTCCTGATGGAGACACACTGATGGAACGAACCAGACCACTGTGACCCCGATACACCTGAACACACACAGACAGGTAGATGATGTTAGTGAGGATTCACCTGTCTGCTGGGCATGTGTGTGTGTGTGTGCGTACCAGGGACTGTGTTGTTGGAAACGGCTGCAGGTCTTTTGGTTTGGGAAGTTTGGGAATCAGATCCTCTGGATTCACATTCACCTGCAGACAGACAGGTAGAGAGACAGACAGCCATGTTATTGATCATATCTACCTCACAGATAGACAGCCCTGTGTCCTGATTGGCTGGAGATGGGTCAGTGTTTCAGGTGTAGCTGCAGGTGTGTTAATTACCCTCATCTTCCTTTGTCGGGGGCACAGGTAAAGGTCGAGGCAGCGCTCGAACCGCTCGTGGATGAAACGAGGAAATGCAGGAACCTGACGGAGGCTGGAGAACGTCCTGGGAACAAACGGAAACTTCCTGTCTGACGGATCTTGCTGCTCCCACAGAGCTCGCTGCAAAGAGTAAGACAGGTAGACAGACAGGTAGAGAGAGGGACAGTTTGGTTAAGTTCTGTAACCAGGTGAGTTAAACAGGTGACCTCTTCAGAAGGTGACGTACCTCCTCGTCGGTGAACAGGTACTCAGGCGGGGGGTTGTAGGACTCGTGGTGACCAGGTAGAGGGATCTTGGGGGCGGGCAGGTGCATCCTGTGTTTGGCCAGAATAGAAGAGTCCTCGCTGGCCCAGAGGTCGTAGTAGCGCCCCCTGCTGTCGTCCTCCAGCCGCCGAGGTTTGATCCAACCCATCTTTATAGCATGTACCAGTTTAGACACCTTCTCCTTCTCAATGAGAGACGGGATGAAGCTGCGCTTATCTTCTGGTCTGTTGGTGACCGGGTGGAGCATCAGGTCTTTACTGAAGAACTCCACCTGAGGCTGAGGAGGGAAGGGGCTCAGTAACAGGTGTGTCTTTGAATAAGATTTGATGTCAAACAGGCTAAAAACAAGAATCCATTCCCCGTATCTAATGAGGTAAACCGGCCGCTTCACCGTATCTAATGATAGTAAGTAAAGGTTTACCTCAGAAAATGGACAGAAAGCATCAGGAACATGTTTAAAGACGGGGGCAGAGCTTCATCTGTGTCACCTGAGCGTACCTGGTATTCGTTGAAGTTGACGTCTCCAAACTGTCCTTTCTGCAGACGATTCACCAGCTCCACCTGCTCGTCTGACAACACGATGTCACTTCCTGTCTGCTTATCGTGGACTGTTCTCCTGCAGACAAACAGAACGCTGTTAGCTGAGAATCATTAGCATTCCCTCTTTATACCAATGGGATAGCTAGCATTATGCTAGCAGGCTCACCAGTATTCCGGGTTCTCCATTTTGTCCAGGAAGTCATCGAGCTCATCCTTGTTCCTGATTGGTTTGTAAATCTTCTTCCCGTCCAGGTCGTAGCCAATGTGAGGGAAGTCTTTGTACCACTCCATGGGAATGTTCCCCACCGTGTTCCTGATGTCCTGCAGAAGAACCAGAATGTCAGAGGATATAGACCATCAGTAAACAGCTGATGTTTGCACAGAATGTTAGAAAACCTGGCAGAAAATTGGGGAACATGACAGAGCAATAGAGATCCCAACAGAACATTAGAGAGAGTCCTGAGGAACATTAAAGTAACTGGTAGAACATTTACTCATCTGACAGAAGGTTGTAGAAATTCCTAAAGAATGCCACACACCCAAACAGAACATTAAAGACTCGCACAGAACTTTATCCCTCTCCAACAGAACGTTACAAGGCGCCTAAAGAACATTTTGGAACCTGACAGAGAGACCAGAAGAACATTAAAGAACCCAGAAGAACATAAACTCGTCTGACCTCCTCATCTGAAGAGTCGCATTCGTACTCGTCTTCTTCTTTCACTCCTCCCTTCTTCTCCTCCTCCTCCTCTATCTGCAGGTAGAACAGACGTAGGTGAAGTTCTACAGGAGAACACTGAGAACAGCAGTAGGTTCCTCACGTTTGACACCGCTGAACAGTTGTGTCCAGCCAATCAGCTGTCAGACCTAAACTACCTGCTGAGTCGGCTCTGGCTCCACCTTCAGATCTTCATCATCATCTGATCCCTCCTCTTCCTCCTCATTGCCTTCGACATCCTCACCGTCACTCCCAGAATCCTCCAGTCCGGAGAAAACACTGTCTTCGCTGTCTGACAGATCTTCGTCCTCCTCCTCTTTCTCAGCAGGTTTCCTGTTGAAGTTGAAGATCTGAAAAAAACCGACACTCAGATTCAAAACTGCAGAACACCACACCAAACTCCATACAAAAACCTGGTGATTTTAGCAGTGCTTTCCTGATCAAACATGAAGAATGTTCAGAAACAAGTAAAACTCAAACTTTAGGTATCCTGAATTGATCATCTGACCGTCCTGATCCTGAACACGTTCTCAGTCATGTCTGAACAGGTTTAGTAATGTTTGAGGACGAGCAAAACATCTTAAAACCGTCAGATTCTGAGTGGTGATTGGTGTGAGTCTCTGTCTTGGTAGCATCTGATAGCACTACTCAGAAAGAGTGGCCTAAAATAAACAGCAGGGCTAACATGCTAACAGCCAATGCTACTGAAAACAACATTGTTGTCAGCTAGCTGCTAGTTATCTGTTTGATGTTTACACGGTTAGCTGTTATTAGCTAATAACACTACTGACTGCAGTATAACATGAGCTAACTTTGTATTTAACCAGAAAACTGACAAGACTCCGATACACCAGAAAGCCATTCAGAATATGACAGTTTTAAACTGTTTTGCTTCTCCATTATTGTACAACTATCACAATTTCCTCACTTGTTTTTTAACAAATGACATATTTGTGGAATTCACGTGTGCCGAATTGATCAGACTACCCGGATCCTGAGGATCGATAGAGGTCTCTAAACAGGTTAATTATGGTCTAAGGAAGAGCATAAGGTTAGAAAATGGACAGATTCTGAATGGAGTTCGGTGTGAGTCTGTCTCAGCACATTGAAGACAAGCTAGCTGTTAAACGTTAACAGTGTTACCTGTTGTGTGTTTACAGCCAGTTACGCTGCTGATCCCAGTATAATATTAACTAGTGTTAGCTCAGATTAGCATGTTCATTTCCAGGATAGTCGACCTAACAGATAATGCGTTGTCTCCATTCAGAACTCCATTCAGAATCTGTCCGTTTTAAACTGCTCCGCTTCTCTTTAACCTTTAAAACGTCCTGTGATGAGCAGCTGGACTCGGTCTGCTCTTCTCTTCAGTTCGGCTCACCTCTCTGAACATTACCGCAGTCATTACCGAATATTTCCAGCGTGTTTTCATGTACCTTCGTCCTGGCAACATGCTAGCAGCTAGCCGCCAGTCCTCCCAGTCCTCCTCTCCTGTCTGTCGGTGTCTTACCTCGTCCTGCTCCTCTTCCTCCTCCTCTTTACTCCTCTTCTTCACAGTTTTCTCTAGGACTTTTTTCGTCTCTTTTCTCTGTTCGGTCGCCCGCATGTTTCCGCTGCTGCTCTCCTCCATCACACAGCACGTGGGAGCCTGAAAGGTTAAAGGTCACACGTCACAGCCGGTGAGTCTTCTTCTTCTTCTTCTTCGGGTTTTATGGCGGTTGGCAAATGGTGCATTACCGCTACTTTTTTTTTTTTTTTTTTTTTTTAAGGACATTGGATGTAGAAAGAGAACAGACAGTTTCCAGCAGCCTTTATATCTCCATCCTGTCAGATCCGCCTGTAGGCCACCTGTAGTCTGCAGATCAGGGTCGGAGAGTTCTGGCTGAAATAAACTTTATTATTCTTGATGTCTGTTAACAGATGAAACCGTCACTGCAGCAACAATCCTGCGTGAAATATTAGGATTTTCTACAAACCTGATGTTTGTGGTCAAAACTAAGAGCCAATCAGCTCTTTGATCAGGCGACAGCCGGGCGTTTCCCATCATGCCCTGGGTCCTGCAGGCGGTGGAGACCACCTGGCTCTAAACACTGCGGCCGCCTCGACCTCGTGAGGTCATCGTTGACCACGTGTGACGTCAGAGCGAGTCGGGATCAAGTCGGACACAAATCTGCTTTGTGCTGTGATCGATTCTGCGCAGGTCTGGCTCGTCTCTAACGAGCCTACTAAGGCACCAATAAATATAGGACCCAAAGACAGACAACATCAACAACACAAGGCCCAGGGACCAAGATGTACCAGTACCACACATTAATGCTGTGGTTACATGAATAATTTTAAAAGTTAGTGATTCAGCTGATTGTAGTAGAATGGATAGATGTTATTTAAAGAGTTGAACCTTGCAGACCATGATGAGGGCATAAGGGCTGCTGTTTGTAGCTTTTAGAATCGATTCTCGTCTAAACTGTAGATGTTCAGATGAACACAGAGATAAACTCTGACTGAAGTCAAACTTGTTGTTTAGTTGAAATAGAAACAAGAAAACTTATTTATCATAAAGAGAAAAGTAATTTCCTCTTTAATCTCCTGATCATTAGATTTTTACATCTTTTATTCATCTCAGCTCAAACTAATACAAATGAAATATCTCATTACATGTTAAATGTTGCAGTTGAAGTGGGTTAAAATCATGGATGTATCATAAGAACTGGATCTGGACCCAAAGATGGCGCCTGTTCAGTCCAATGAGAATTGCTCGCCCAGCGCATACGTCGAAAAGGTTTCTAGCTTCTGGGTTTACTTCCGGGTTATGCAGCCCACTGAATATGTGCAGTAGTGTTTCCCTCAGCTGGCCCCCCCGTGAGTTCCCGCTCGGCCCATAGATTTAACATTGTGATAGGCAGAGATCTCTATGAGGATCTAGAGAGACCTCTGCAGTGCTGGACTCCTGATGGCTCTCCTGGCCCAGACGGCCTTACAGCTAATTTTTATAAATATTTTTGGGAACATGTCAAAGTACTTTTATTTGAAACACTAAAAGAAACTATAGAAAATGTTTCCCTCCCACAGACTATGAGACCAGGTATAATAGTTCTTATCCCAAAACCAGGTAAAGATCCCAAAATATTGGATAATTGGCGATCAATAACGCTCCTCAACAATGATTACAAACTGCTAACACACATATTTTCAAATCGTCTCAAATAATAAGTGACACCTAGTCAGGATTCAGGAGACGTAGATCAATACATGACGTGTCCTGGACCTGCTTGAATCTAATGAATATAAACATGATGATGGCTTTATTCTTTGTTTATTTGTATGAAGCTCTCGACATGAACGCTGGAGCTCTGTGGCTTTGGAGAGAAGTTCAGGAACGTAATGAAATGCTTTTACTGTGACACTAACAGCTGCTTCCCCTCGTTTCACAGTCAACACAGGTAGAAAACAAGGCTGCACAATTTCACCTTCGCTCTTCTTAACTGCAGCCGAAATGCTCTCAGTTCTTATCAGTAATTCAGATATTGAGCAGCTGAGTGTCTTTGATGATCCAATAATCATGTCAGCTGGCAGACGACACAACTTTGTTTCTGAAAAATGTTGAGCAGCTTCCAAAGAATATTCAGATCATAGATTTATTTTCCAAAGCCTCTGGTTTACAGCTGAATTTGAAAAAGTGTGAATTATTAGCTGTACCTGGTATCCCCATTAAAACTACGGTCAAATACTTAGGTGTGCATATTACAAAGGATGCTAAATTAAGTGAAACTTTGAATATATGGAACAAATTGGATGAATGCAAATCAAGTTTAGACAGGTGGTTAAACAGAGATCTTTCTCTTTTTGGTCACATTTATATAACAAAGATGGAAAGTCTATCAAGATGCATTTATCCAGCTTATTCTCTATCCAGATCTAACAAAGCGGTAAAGACCATCAACAAGTTAAACTTTGACTACATTTGGAAAAGAAAATGTCATTATTTAAAGAAAGCAGCCGTGGTAAAGGATTATGAAGATGGTCTGCAGGCCTTTGGCTTCGACTGTATGAATGAACCTTAAAGATCAAATGGTCGAGATCCTTTCTAGTAAATAAAAACAGCTTTTGGTTTTGTGTCCCAGGGACATTTTTAAAAAGATTGGTGGTATCGATTTTCTCTTACGTTGTGACTTTTTTGTTCCAAAATTACCTGTAAAATTATCCTCATTCCATTCACAGGTACTGTTATATTGGAAACTATTGTACAAACACAGTTTCACACCGCACGATGTTCCCATGTGGAATTGCAGATTCATTCTTTTCAGAAATAGGTCTTTATTTTTTAGTGACTGGATGGAGAAAAATATTTGGTCCATCACTCAATTATTAGATGAATCTGGCAAAATCTTACATTTTGAGGTATTCTGTAAAAAATGTAATTTCCAGTGCAACCGTAAACAATATGATAAGGTTATTAATAGCACACCAACTTCTTTTATTTTGATGGCTAAAAATGCACTACCCCCCCCCCCCCCCTTCATTGATGACTGATGGACATGATTTCTCAAATAAGATTCTGCCAAATAAAGTGATCCGTGGTCTCTTTACAAATATTTTATACCCTGTGCAGGTTAGCAGGAGCTCAGCTTCTCATATCTTGTGTCAACCGACCTTAAAGAAAGTATGCATTAACTTCTTAAACTTACCTTTACCTCCAAAAGCAAAAGAGCTTCACTTTAAAGTATTTAATGATATTTATTCTTCAGGAGAACTCCTCAGACAAAGGTTTAACTTTGATCACAATAACTATTTTTTCCGTGATGAAGAAATAGAAACTACGGATCACTTATTTTTAATACTTTCTGATGTGATTTGTTTGATTGGCTGGAACCAAAAATCTTTTCTCTCCCATTTTACCAGAAAAGATATTACATTTGGGATTGTAATGGAGGATAAGAAAACTGAACTTCTGTTGAATACGTTATTTATTTTAGGTAAATTCTTTATCCATAAATGTAAATGTATTAAGACACAACCCCTACTGGTGGTTTTTATGAAAGAACTAGCACTGTACTATAAATCACTAAAGTATATGGAAAAGAAAACAGCAAAAAAACTATTGATGCCTTACAATTATTAGAAGAGACCCCTCAGCTATTTTATTTCCTTCTCGTCTTTTATTACATTTTAACACTGTTTACATCGTGTGCTCCGTTTTTTTCTAAAGAGCCTACTTCTGTTAATGTATTGCTTGCCATATATTGTTGTAAAATTTCTATTTCAATAAAAAAAAATTAACATTGCGATGACGTCACGGATTTTTAAATCGCTTTTCTCGGCTCGAGGAAAGTTTTACAAATATGAAACCTCCATGGATCAAAAATTCATAACAGAAAGAGTCATAATGGAGCTTGTCTGCAGTTCGAGGGGTCCTGTCGGCAGTTTGACAGACGTCTCTTTTACTGTTGTGGTCTGTGGGGAAAATGCTTCTTGGGCCGCGGGGCGATTTTTTGCTGCAATACCGCGAGAGGCCACTGGGACACACTGGACGCAAGGCTGAGCGGCAGCACCGCATCCAGGTCTTATTATACATCAGGTCCTCTTACTGACAAGAACCAGAAAAAGAGAACATATTTCTCCAATATTAGCTTCTCTACACTGGCTCCCTGTAAAATCCAGAATAGAATTTAAAATCCTTCTCCTCACCTTCAAAGCCCTAAATGGTCAGGCACAATCATATCTCAAAGAGCTCATAGTACCCTATTACCCCACTAGAGCACTGCACTCCCAGAATGCAGGGTTCTTTGTGGTTCCTAGAGTCTCTAAAAGTAGAATGGGAGCCAGAGCCTTCAGCTATCAAGCTCCTCTCCTGTGGAACCAGATCCCAGTTTGTGTACGGGAGGCGGACAACCTCCTCACATTTAAGAGTAGGCTTAAGACTTTCCTCTTTGATAAAGCTTATAGTAGGGCTGACTCAGGTGACCCCTGAGCCACCCCTTAGTTATGCTGCTATAGGCCCAGACTGCCGGGGGACTTCCTATGATGCACTGAGCTCCTTTCTCCTCCTCTTCCTCTCCATCTGTACGCCCTCATATCCCATCAATGCTTGTTATTAATTCAACTTCTTCCCATAGTTGTGTGCTTTCTCTCCTCTCTCTCTCTCCCTCCCCTTCTGTTGCTTTCTGCAGGTGTTTCTGCCTCTGGAGCTGTGGAAGTCTGGGTCTGTGGTTGCTGCCGCCTGCTGCCCCCGTGCTCCTGCTCTGCACCCACTGATGCTATTGCTGTTGTTGCTGTTATTAGTATTGCTATTATAATGTTGCTCTTAGTGTTGTTTCTGTTGGTGTTAACATCAATGCCATTACCATATCTATTACTTTACATCTCTATGTGGAACTGTATTGTGCTGCTGTATGTTCTCTTTCCTCCTGCCCCCCCCAACCCAACCGGTCGAGGCAGATGACCACCCACCCAGAGCCTGGTTCTGGTTCTGGTTCTGCTCGAGGTTTCTACCTGTTAAAGGGAGTTTTTCCTTGCCACTGTCTCCTGGTGCTGCTCATGGTGGGAACTGTTGGGTCTCTGTAAATATAAAGAGTCGGTCTGGACCTGCTCTATATGAAAAAGAGCCCTGAGATAACTTTGTTATGTGATGCTATATAAATAAAACTGAATTATACATAAGGCGTTTTTATACATCCACGGTTAAAATTAGAAATAATCCAGATTACAGCTCTTTACGTCACAACGCGACCAGACGTTCACATTACGGTTTAACGTGACGTCATCTCGGCGCGACATCCAGCTAGCTACGCAGTTGTTTGCTTATCGGATTTGTTGGAATTTTCCACTGCGGAGTTTAATATAAATAGAATTGACTAAATCAGCTGGAGACCCGCAAAGACCGACAGAGTCCAGGACCAGGACCGGTCTCTCTGTGGTCCGGATCGGACGGCAGTTGGTTAACGTTAGTCTGTCTGGAGATCTTCGAGCAGGCTAGCTTTAGCATCATTAGCTCCGATTAGCTGCAGTGTTGACTAATCCGAAGCGTGTTTGATTTTCTCTCTGTGATGGAGTATCCCGGAGGAGGGGCGGTGCTGAGCGGCGGTAACGTCCCGGCCTTCCTCACCAAACTGTGGACCCTGGTGGAGGACCCGGACACCGACCCACTCATCCGCTGGAGCCCGGTACACACATTAGCCTAGCCTAGCCTAGCCTAGCCGAGAGCTAATAGCTAACAGGTAGCGGTCCTTCAGAGGACAGTTAACAAGGAATAGATCTCAAACTGAGCTAACAGGCTAACAGCTGCTCACAGATAAACTTTACACCCGATGAGGGATCAAGTGAACCAGGTAAACCTGATACAGAGACTAAACCTGGACCACATGTGGACCAGACTCAACTGGGACTGAGATCAGAGTCTCTGGTGTCTTTGTTTTTATTAAAGCTGCAACTACCAAGTATTATGATTGATTATCAGAGTAGTTGATTAAATTATCGATCGATTGACTGCTTGATTGATCGTTGCAGCTGTAGCTGTTAATGCTGATGTTTATCTGTGTTCTGTGTCAGAGTGGAACCAGCTTCCATGTGTTTGATCAGGGTCGGTTCTCTAAAGAAGTTCTACCAAAGTTCTTCAAACACAACAACATGGCCAGTTTCATCAGACAGCTCAACATGTGTGAGTACGAACACTGTTCACAGACAGACCCCAGATCAGATGCAGCAGGGTTTAACTTCACTTCAACTCAAACAACCAACAGAAATGAAGAAACCTGTAACAGTCTGACCGTCTGGTGTTGTTTGTTTCGATACATTTCTGAATGGACTTCTGTTTGTGTCCAGATGGTTTCCGGAAGGTGGTTCACATCGAGCAGGGCGGTTTGGTGAAACCAGAGAGAGACGACACAGAGTTCCAACATCCGTTCTTCATCAGAGGACAAGAACACCTGCTGGAAAACATCAAGCGCAAAGTCACCAACGTACGTCAAGTCCTTCTTATTTATACAGGCCAGTATCACAAATCAGTCTGTCTCAGAGCCTCCATTCGAGCTAGAGAGGGAGAGGTAGTTTCAAAAGACTCGCTGGGATTCAGCATGTGACGATTGAACGACCGATTCTGCAGCTGGAGATCAGGAAGTCATTTTGCGTCTTACGTACCCGAGAACACCTGTACACACCTGTATACACCCGTACATGTTAACTTGCTGGAGGGCATGAAACGCAAAGTCAACAACACACACATGTAAACACCTGTTAACATGGACCTGCTGCAGATACTGTATACCTGTAGACCTGTACATCTGTCAGTCTGTCATACTGTCTGTGGTAACAGTCTGTGAGTGGTCCTGGTCTCTATGGTAAGGGTGTGTGTCTCTCTGTGCTGTGATTGGCTCAGGTGGCGTCTGTGCGTCAGGAGGAAGTGAAGATGTCTACAGACGAAGTGAACAAGATCCTGAATGACGTCCAGGTGATGAAGGGGAAACAGGAAACCATCGACTCCAGGATCATCGCCATGAGACAGTAAGAACTCCTGATCCTAGACCAGAACCAGACCCTGCAGTGTTCCTGCAGTCAGCAGATCTTATCAAATAAACCTGATCCTGTGTTTCAGTGAGAACGAGGCCCTCTGGAGAGAAGTGGCCAGTCTGCGGCAGAAGCACACTCAGCAACAGAAAGTTGTCAACAAGGTAATCAATACACCCAATGTATCAATATTCCATACCCCAGGAGGGGAGACTGGGACCATATTTCACAGCTGGCACTGCATAGGTGACACTTGACTCAAAGGTCAAAGGTCATCATGACCTCAAACCTCGTGACAGTAATTTCAGAATGAATTGGACGATTCATGTCGACAGGGACGAGTAATCAATAACTAGCACAGCATGGCCTTTCACTTCCATCACATCGAGCGTCTAGCTGATGCTGATCCTGTGAGAGCGTAGCCTAGTAGCCCTGTAGATGTGAGGAAGGCTTCCAGAGTCTGTTTTGGTTTTTACTCTTAAAAAGCTGGATGAACCCTGATGTTAGCCTGTTAGCATATTACATGGATGTATCATAAGAACTGGATCTGGACCCAAACACGGCGCCTGTTCAGTCCAATGAGAATTGCTCATCTGGCGCATACGGCAAAAAAGTTTCTATTTTCCAGTTTTACTTCCGGGTTACGCTGGGTTCACATATGAGGCGGACACGCCGTGAATTGCAGCCTGCTTCCATTCGGCGCACATGTTAATTAATTGGGCTGTTCACACAGGAGGCGCAGCGGAGCTCCGCGACCGGCTCGCGCTCTGCAGCGATCGTTTCGGCGTGTGTTGTGTTTTCTCCGCCCGCCGCGAGTGAATCTGGCACAAAAACACATTATAAAGGATATAAATGATGTGTGAACAGCCAGGCTACTGCTTGCGCTAGAATTGGCATATCGTGGCATCGTCCCCCCCCGCTGGCCCCACCCAGGAGTTCCCGCTCGGCCCATAGACTTTACATTGTGATGACATCACAGATTTTTAAATCGCTTTTCTCGGCTCGAGGAAAGTTTTACAAATATAAAACCTCCATGGATCAAAAATTCATAATAGAAAGAGTCATAATGGAGCTTGTTTGTAGTTGGAGGCGTCCTGTCAGCAGTTTGACAGTCGTCTCTTTTATAATGGAGGTCTGTGGGGAAAATGCTTTTTGGGCCACAGGGGGATTTTTCGCTGCAATACCGCGAGTGGCCACTGGGAAACACTGGAAGCAAGGCTGAGCGGCGGCGCCGTATCCAGTTCTTATTATACATCCACGGCATATTAACTTAGCTTCTACCTGAACCAATGATAAACTCTCTCTCTCTCTGCAGTTGATCCAGTTCCTGGTGTCTCTTGTCCAGTCCAACAGGATACTGGGAGTCAAAAGGAAAATGCAAGTTTACTCCAAATACTACACAATATGCTGCACAATATACTACACAGTTTACAGTTTATACTACACACTTGACTTCATCATTAATACATTATTCTGTTATTATGATATCATGTTTAATCCTCCTCTGATCACTTGAATCATTAAACTGGAATTAAAACAGGCTTGAGCTTCACCTCCATCAAAACAACTTGTTGACAATTTCCAGAATAGTGCTTTTATTTTGAAGTACAATTTCACATTTCCACATCCTTCCTTCCTTCCTTCCTCTCTGACCTTGACATGTAAAATTAGTGTAATGTCCCTTTAAAGAACATGATACTGTATCTCGTACCCTGTGTACCTGCACATATTGAGTTCATACATTATGTATATTACCGTGTAATATGTATACATATCTACTGTGTCTGTCTGTCTGCAGTCCTCTGATGCTGAATGACTCTAGCTCCGCTCACTCGGTGCCTAAATACAGTCGGCCGTTCTCATTGGAGCACATGCAGGTAACGTGTCACTGACTCACCTGTCCACGTGGTGTTATTTTTTACCCTGGGGACCGTTATCTCCGCCCAGAGGGGAGAAGAATCCTCCATCAGTGGGAGGTCAGAGCTGATCAATCGGCTGCAGAAAGCTTTAACCCTTTGTTCTGAGTTCATCACACCGCCCAGACAAATCTGAATGATTACAAAAATCACCAAGCAAATAAAATTAGGTTCCAAAGTCATGAAACAATAAGCAGTATTGTCTACTCTGAGCGCTGGTACAGAACTTTACTGTAGAAGAAGAAGGAGACGGACTCTGGTTCAGCGAGCTAACAGCAGCACAGAGCTCCATCTTTTATATGGGGGGGGTACACGGGAGGGCAGGGGAATTCAGTCCGGAGGTCACAGGAAGTGATTGGAGGAGAGGTGCGACTGTTTATGTAATGGCTTGCATTTCAAAGTAAAAGTTCAGTCACACCATGAACTAATTCATCTGTGGAGCTGTAACTGTACCTACAGAGTTTAGCCCTCTTCATTTCCTGTCTGGCCTCTTTTTTAGCTTCTGTCCCCCCACTGCTATGCAGTGCACCCTTCACTAGACCGGCTTTATTATTTGGAAACACCTTCATGCTCTATTAGACCGGCTTTATTCCCACGGTTAGTTGATGAATGAGTCTTCTTTATCAAACTCACAAACATCCTCTGGGATGTTATTGAGTTGATTTGTTGGTGAGCTGAGTGGATCTTTTTGTCTTTATTAACTGTTAGAAGTTGAAGTTTATGAATGTGACCTCTGGCTGTGTTTCAGGGTGTTAAAATGATTGTCAGTGTGTTGAAGCAGACCTGAGATCAGCTGTGACTGCAGTGTGACTGGATGTTTATGTGTGTTTGTGTTTTCAGGCTGCAGCCAGTCTGTTCTCAGCCGACTCCCCGATGACTTCTGGACCAATCATTTCTGACATCACAGAGGTGGCCACACCCACAGCTGAGGATGTGGTCAGCGATTGGATGGACGCAGGGTGAGAACCAATGAAATCATATCCTCTATAGTCGGTAAAGTTCATACAATCAAAAAGGTTGAGTTCAAAGTCAGATGGCACAACATGAGCAGCAGACTAAAGCCTCCTCAGGAGGGAGCTGGAGGTGAGGCAGAGATACTGCAGGAGGTGAATCAGAGACAAAGATCGCACTCCTCGTTCTCAGACTCGTCCCCTCCCAGACCAAAACACAGTCTGAATGGAGCTTTAGAAAAGAATAATAGTTCACTGACAACCAGTCCCCTACCTGTTTCACCTGCAGAGAAAGCCAATCAGTCAGTGTCAAAGAGGAGCCGTCCAGTCCTGACGTGGAGGTGTGTCCTGTTCTAGAGGGCGGAGCTACACCTGTAGAGACGCCCCTCTCCCCCACCACCTTCATCAACTCCATCCTACAGGACAACGAGACGCAGCTGACCCCAAACACCTCCACCACCAACCCTACAACAGGTAACATCTTAGAAACACCTCCACCACCAACCCTACAACATCCTGGTTACTAAAGGTTTGTGGTGTATTTAGTGACTCTGCTGAATCTTTGTGTTCCATGTCGAAGTTTGTACTTTTATTTTTGGTTCTAAGAGTATTGATGATGGTCAGCAGATAAATATCTTCTCTCGGTTCGATCCTTGTCTCTCTGTTTCTGGTCTCTGTAGCCAGTCCCATTGTTGTGATGAGCCCTGTCTCCACTGGGCCCCTCCCACCATCCCCAGCCAGCCAATCACCTGCTTCTGTTCCCAACCTAAACTCTGCCCCCAGCCCTGCTAAACTTCAGCAGAAATGTCAGACCATCGCCTGTATTGACAGGTAAGTCTTTTACACCTGTCTTACATCAGTCAGGGTGGCTGCAGGTAGATTTACTTGCTATTAACTACCCCCCTACTGCTAACAATTGTCCCAACAACTCGCAACAACTGCCCCAACGACTGCCGACTACCGTCCCAACACCTGCCCACAGATGTCCCACTGCCTGCCATCAAGTGTCCCAACTACTGCCCCATCAACTGCCCTAACACCTGCCAGCAACTGCTGTTTGTTCAAACTGCCCCGAATCTGTGTCCCCTCCAGGTTGTCTTCCAGTTATTGCCCCTGCATTGCCTCCCTTATGTTTTCATTCCCCTTGTTGCATCTCACCCCTCCCCGACCCTCCAGGGGCACATCTTACTCATAATGCACTGTTGCCTTTAACTGTTTTTTCTGTGTGACAGACAATAGATAAATGTGTAATTAAACATTCAAAGGTCTCAGATGCTAGTCCTTTTGAAGGTCAGGTGTGTCATTAAAATCCCTGTGCTTCCCTCAGACCCCGCCCCCCTCCCTCTGCAGGTGGAGTCTCACCTGACGTTTGGCGCTTCTTATCAACACGATCTGACAAGTGAATCAATCAATCTAAATGATCTTTAACATTTTAAATACTAGTCTGTTTTAAAGAACAAGTCTGATGATATTTTATGTTTTTCTTTCTGTCACCATGTTCAGACTCAGTTAGTGTTCTGTGTGCGTCACAGCCTAAACACACATCAGTGAGCCTTCATCACCATCAACACACACACTGGAGTTTATTTACACACCGTCCTGCTGCCGCAAACACTCACTACAGCAACACATGTGGATTCATCTGCCACTGAAAATAGTCCTTTTTGAAAATTCAAACTAAATATTCGTGAGGTGTTTTTATAGATGTTTGTCCAGATTGTTCCAAAATGACAAAACTCTCAGCTTCCTGCTCAGCTGCGTCATGTGTTTAGAACCCGGTATACCTGCTTGCAGGTCTAATTTAAAAATGAAACTATTTGTGAGTCTAAACAAGGGATTTAATGACAAGAAGAAAAATATAGAATAACACCAGACTGATGATGCAACTTACATCATGTCTGTCTCTCTCTCTCCTGTCTGTCTGTCTCTGTGTTTCAGGTCTGAACTGTCTGATCATGTGGACAGTATTGACAGCAGCCTAGAAAACCTGCAGAGCATCCTGAACACACAAACCTTCACCTTCGACACCTCCCCGCTCATGGAGGTCAGTCTGACCATGTTAACACACACACAGTGTATATTAACACAGTGTATATTAACACACACAGTGTATATTAACACACACTAACAGTGTATATATTAACACACACACTTAAGCTGGGGTAGGCAAAATCTGTGCAACCTATGCAAAACCTTCCTCCTCTCTCTCTGCTGCCTCGTATCACTCCGCTAAGCCCCTCCCACCAAACCCACAACTTCAACCGGCAGCAGAAGAAATCACTCGCCCCTCGTCAAAAGTTATTCCTCACTGTTTGTCATCAGGCCTCTTTGCCACTCGTCGTTATGAGCGCCATGACATCGAACATAATGAGCCTGAAGCTCCGTGTGGAGCCGGGACGTGTTGTTTTGTTCTATACGCCGCTGTAGGCAAAGGAGGTGCTGGACATTTATCACAAGTTTTTTGGCAGGATTTTCTGCCATTGAATCAGACTTTCACAATCTGAAGGGACGTGTACGCGTGTCTGCATTTGTAGAACAGCCAATACAAACGCACCGTCTCTCTGAAATAACCTGTGATTGGCTAAAGTCTCCTGTCACGGGATAGATTTTCTGAAGCCTGAAAACAGAACCAAGAGGGGGGCTGAAGTAGAGGTCTGCTCTCAGACCACTTGAATTACAATATGCTGCACGGTTAATATGGCATTTTTGCCTAGTGACGCCAAAAAATACGGCATACCCCAGCTTTAACACTGTATATTAACACACTCACTAACACACATTAACAGTGTATATTAACACACACACACTAACGGTATGTGTGTATTCATGTGAACTGTCTGTGTGTTTAGTTTTTCAGTACTTCCTGTCCCTCTGGAGACTTTGACCTCGACAGTTTGGACACAGTGAGTTCAACAACACAGACTCTTGTTTCTTTTTGTTGTAACTGTTTTTGCACTTCCTGTCCTTAACATTTTCACAATAGGAGCAGTTGCTTCAGCTATTAAAGGTCCAGTCAGTCATTTGCTGACCATATACAGGTGTATATAAAGGTGTGTGCAGTTGGATATAAGTACAACAAGTTTATATACAGGTGTATATGTAAAATAGGGCTGTCCCTTTTTTTCGAACATTGGTTTGAATGTGGAGGAAACGTTAATATTTGAACTGTAATGACCTGAAGTTTACCGTTTTCAGGTGCAGCAGACCGTTTAAAGTAGTTTACCTTGTGATCCAGCAGAGGGCGCTCTACAGATTCACTATCAGCCAGACCTATTGCAGCCCTGCTGACCTATCAGTAAACTAAGCTAATGTTATGGTGTTTGTCACGGAGGACACTAGTGAGCAAAGCCGCCCTGAGCGGACAATCACAGACCCAAAGCATCTGAGAAGCAGTGTGGGAGTACTTTGGCTTCTACACCGTAGATGGCAAAGTAATTAACAAAGATAAGGCTGTCTGTTACTCTACGAGAACAAATCTGCAGACTCACCTGCTAGCTGCCACCCAGGTGAGGCAGCGGAGGCACCACAGGCGAGCGGAGCAACGTAAGTCTGTTGGTTTGTTCTCGGCACACTCAGCTTCAGCAGGCTTTTTGCCAGAAGTTTGTAAAAATGCCACCACCCATAAGATTCACATGCCAGATGTGAGACGTGTGTGTGTGTGTGTGAATGACAGCCCTAATTTAAAGGTGTGTTTACAAACAGAATGGGAGTCGAGGAGTTAAATGAAACACGTTTGTGTTTGAAAACAACCTGATGATGATGATGATGATGTCACGCCTGTCTGACTGTGATGTCACTGTTTCCTCTCAGCTGCTGTCTGAAGAAGTTCCTAAAGGAAGTGATGAAAGCAGCACCAACCATGCAGGTAACACACACTCACATTTATACTTCTATACTTGTGAGGACCCTCATTGAGTGCATTGTCTGGCCCCTGAACCCCTGAATACCTGTTGTCATGGTGACTCTCTGCTGCTCTCTGATTGGTCCAGGGAAGCAGCTGATGCACTACACGGCCACACCTGTCCTGATGTCTGAACCAATAAGCTTGGGGGAGAGCGGGGCTGACCTGCCCTCCCTGCTGGAGCTGGAGGCGGAGCCTTTCTTCAGCTCTGACCTTCCCAGTGATGACCCGGCTGCCGCCCTGCTGAGCCACGCCCACCTGGACTCTGACCTCTGACATCATCAGGAGGGGGAGGGGCATCGAATGTGATTTATCAGCCAACATAGCAACAGACAGTCTGAGTGCTGACTCAGCAGCAGCAATAGATGATGGTGAAATCAATCGATCAGCTGTAGATCAATCAGTAGGTCAAAGGTCACATTTTTATTATGCAGATGTTATCGATCGATATTAACCAGTTTATATACCTGTGTCGTCTTCTGCTCTTTTTATTTTAGCTTTTGGTTTTTCTTCTTCACTGCTTTCATTAAATTGTTTGTTTGACGCTCACTGTAAAAGAAAAACCTCAGAAGTTCTCAGAGAACCAGGGTTACATCTGTACCTGCCAGTCCAAACAGAAACTAGTCAGGTCAGTGTAGATGATGTCACAGTCCAGGTGTGACAGTATCATGTGACCCAGGTGTTCTCTGTGTTCTACATGTTGAAGTCAGAGTTTATGGTCGTCTTTGTTTTCAGGTGTAAAATATAGAAAATTAAGAGAATCTGAATATTTTTGGAAAAGTTTATTAAGAATGAGAAGTGTTTACCCTCCCCTCTCCCCAATGACCTCTGTCACCATGGAGATGATCTGGAAGCAGATTGAGATGCATTGATCTGATCTGTTGGATCAGGTATCGGCCACAATGTGATCGATCCACATTAAATACTGTTCATCAGTGTGTCTTTATAACGTCCAGTGTGTTTGTTACAGAAACATGATGTCAGATCTGAAGATGAAGCTCAGCGTTTTATCTTTTCAGGCACTTTGTTGGAATGAAGACGTCTCTTAGTTAAAATTATCTGTCCTGTTTTTATTTCCCTCCCATCTGAACTACAGACTGAGCTCAATGGGTGTCGGGCTTTTCAGCCGACTCATTAACCCTGTCCTGAGTCATGCACTCTGTCCTGGAACACCAATCAAACATTCTCCAACAAACAGACAAACCCAGATGTTTGTTTGGTGTGCCATGGCTGTCTGTCCTTGTTTGGGGATGTTTGGTGAAATTCGACATGTACGTGTAGCCATAGCAATGCAGCTCGCGCACGCCCAGTAACTCACTGTAGCACTGCTCTGGTGCGACTCGAGAGATTACAAAACAACATCTGTCTTCATTTTCCAGCTCACGATAAAGATGAAAAGCTCCCTTGTGTTATCTTCTTCATAACATCAGCCGTCCCTCTGGTGAACGGCTAACGTCAGTCAGAAACATCAGAACCGAACATGAAGCAGAAGGAACCTCCAGGTGTTACAGACCGGCTGATAAAACATCACTATTAATTCAAAACAATATGTTATGAGGTGAGAAATGATGCACGACTTTACTGTTAGTATTATAATCATAAGGAAGACATGTAATGTTCCAGATAAAACGGTTTAATGCAGTCAGTCTGCATATTCACTTTTAGATCATATTTTTATTAATTAATATCCTGACTGACATGAATGACCCAAGGATAATGATGTCATCAGTTTGGACAAAACACAAATTCTCAGTTTGATGTTCAAAATAGACAAAACATTTATTGTAGAAGCTCAAAACCACATTTTACAATCCTGACAGTGAAGATGTCATCCTGTATGATGTCATCAAGTCAAAACAGAACCAGCAAACGGTGGAGATTTATTTCCCCTCTGATTCTCTAAAACAAAATAAACATCTATAAACAGAACTTTTAAATATTAAAAAAAACACCAACGAGCTGCTGCCGCTCAATGGGCAGGGCCTACAGCTAGTGGGAGGGGTCTGATTTCCTGGGCCATGCTGATTGGTCGGTACACTGGAATCGGTAGCGCAGGAATCGAACTCGTGGCTTGATGTGGAAATCAGCAGGTATCCTCCAGTTCCACATTTTCTGCACCTGAAACACAAAAACCACCAGGTTGAACTCACATTTGACTTTTGACACTATTGTTTGAAGTTTTAATTGAGGTTCACACTTTGGAACATCTGACTTCATCTCTGTTACACTAAAGTCGTTTACACCAACTATTGTCTATATTATATAATGTCTCAGCTTTTCTCTGTTCTCTATGACAATAAACTGAATCTGATAAAACAAGACATTTGAAAATGTGGGATGGACATTTACTATTTTCTGACATTTTATAGACTAAACGGTGAATCTCCCTATGACTGACAAACAGGATACTAAGTTTGGACTCATTCTGAATGTAAAGAGGCTGGGAATGATTTACTCCAGTATTCTACTTAAGTACAATTGTGAGGTACTTGTACATTACTTGAGTATTTGCATTTCATGCTACTTTAAACTTGTACTAAACTACATTTATCTGACAGTTTGTTACTTTATGGTGAAGATTTGACACTGTCTCATTAAGTATGATGAAACTAGTGCTGGCTACAACATTAAAATGCTGTTTACACATCAATAATAATCCAATGATATCAAATCTATCATAATCAAACACTCTAAATGTGGCAATTCTGCAGAACAAGTACATTTTTGATACTTTTTGCTTTGGAATGCTTCAGTACTTGTAACTATTTTTTACATTGTGGTAGTGTTACTTTGTAATACTTAATATCTGAATAATACTATGACACTAATAATATACCATATTTATCAATGGGCTTCTTCTGGATAAATTTTCACACTTCATCACAAACATGTTAAAACACATTTTAATGCCACATAATAAATATAAGCCTAATAAAGACTCCAGGTGGTTTTCCTTTGTGCCAGGTTTCCTTTGTGATCAGGATTTTCACATTAAAGGGATTCTGGTTCAGAACATTAACGTAAAGAGATGCAGGGCTGATGACCGGATACAAAAAAAGTCATAATAAATAAACAAGGAACCATCAGACAGCAGGGTTCTCAAGGGTTCCTAAATACATCACAGTGTCCTGAGTGATGGGCTCCTCAATCCAGAACATGGACTGAGGACAGGACTTAAATGTTCATACAGGGTCAGATTCAGTGTGTTGTACAAACCTTCAGGACCCTGACCAGATGGGTTGTACTGTTCAGTGACTGAACCTGCGGAGAACAAGCAGAACCAAGAAAACAGAAAGAACAAGCCTTCAGCACCTGATCTCAGGTAAGATACTAACAAACATAAAGCTTAAACAGGACAAGTTCATCCTAACCCTTAATGAGACTAGTTAACACGAACTAAAAAAGAACAAGCCTTCAGGACCTGATCTCAGGTAAGACTAACTAAAACCACAAACCTGAACAAGACTAGTTACTGTTAACGAGAACACCTGAACCTAAATCAAGATCCACCAACACAAATTGGTTTATACTGGCTTAACACACATTATAGACCGATTCATAGACTGGTTTTAAACTGGGTTTAGACTGGCTGGTGTGAACCTGCACAGGGACTGCAAACCAATGTCAGTCTGGTCCAGAATATCTTATGAGGTAAATGTTTTTTGTTCATGGTCCCTGGCACAAATGTAATAAACTAAACTGGTTTCAAACTGGTTTAAACTAGTTTTACATTCTCTTCAGACTAGTTTTGTAGTCTGGTTTTAGTTTGTCGTCTTTATGTTGAACATTTGTAAAACTTACCAGCCATCTGTGTGTGATCTGTCACAGCTGTATGACCTGAAACACACACACACACAAACATTAACACACATTACTACTGTAGAAGAAGAACTGACCGTCGTACACTCGACCTAAACTCTTCTTCTTTTGTGTAAATAAATGTAACTTACTGGAGTCGAGTGGAGTTCCTGTTGGATCTGCTGAAACTACAAACACACAGTTTAGCAACATGTTTGACCTTTAACCTCTGACCTGTCTGTCAGCCATGTTGGAGGGCAGGGCTTACCTGTGTCTGTCCCTGTAGAGTCTGTTGCTACGGTAACCATGTCTGTGTGATAGTAACCACCGGAAACTGAAAAACAACAACAAAAACAGAATGACTGACAGTGTAACTGTAGAGACAGACAGGTGAACATACAAACAAGTGTACAGACAGACAGGTGTACCTGGGTGAAGTGTGTGTGTGAAGCTGTCTACAGACTCTGTGTGGAGGATGACGGGGGACGACTCTGTAACACAATCAGCATCTCTGGTAAGGATCATGTGACCATATGATGATCACGTGACAGGAAGTGAGTGCCCAAAGGTGAATTAACGACTCGCAGATAAAACAAACTCTTGATGTTGCGGTTGTCATAGTAACAAGCCTTACCTGTCACATCATGGCCGAGTCCAAGACCTGATGCTAGAACCAATCAGAACACAGTGTCATGTTTCTACCTGCGATCAATAATCAATCTATTGATTTATTGATCTTTCTCTCTCACCTGTGAGGTCGATGTGAAGACCGGTCACTGACTCTGCTCCACCTGCTGACATCATCATAACATCTCATTACATCATCATCATTTGCTTTATTAATCACCAATTAATTCCCTAATTGATTAAGTAATTAGTGATTAAATTATTTCACAAAAAGAAAGTGTGGCATCAGGTTCATGTCAGGTAAGTTTTAAGTCGAGTGACTCACAGGTAAAGTGATAATGTCATAGCTGAACAGGTAGATATTCAATTAGCTGTACAGGCAGTTCATTAGTTCTTCATGAAGAAAAAAAACGTAATAAAACAACTGAAAAGTTTCTCAGTTGAAGCTTCAGTTTGTGTAACTGATCAATCTGTGAACAATAATAATAATCCAGTAGATCAATATTTCAGACTGAAGGATCAATAATGTACCTGTGAGATCAGTCTGGAGGTTCTGAGTCTGAAGTTCAATGAAAGAAACGAGTTGATCCGTCGCTGCAGAAACAAGCAAGCAAGTTAAACCCAGACCACTGTTAAACCCATGTCAGTTGAGATTGTGACACCTACAAATATTTGTTCATCACAATTGATGAAAGCCTTTTAAATCTCATATTGATCATCTTTTACAGAAATTGAAATTTAATTGGGCTTCTTTTTTAGGAACAAATTGTGTTTTTCCTGTAATGGCAGGAAATGGCGTGTTGCTGCACTCTCTTGCCTCTCCTGGACTTTGGGGATGTTTGTACATGAATGCCTCCGCTCACTCTCTTCATCTGACACCGTCTATAACACAGCTCTGACCCCTCCCACACCATTGTACTCTGTATTCTTTGGTCAACAGCTTGTCATTATCCATGCGCAGAACTTTGCCACCTCCTCTGCCCCCCCTCTAATATATATATATCCATCCAGCGGCTGGATAGCTCAGTGGGTAACACCACTGACTTTGGTACACATATATATATATATATATATATATATATATACACATATATATATACACACATATATACATATACATATACATACACACACACATCAGTATATATGATCAGTATGAACATTTTATTCAGAACTGTGTGTGTATATATATATATATATATATATATACACACACACACACACTGTTCTGAATAAAATGTTCATTTTGATTCTGACTGTGAAAGTCCAGTCAGACTGAGAACTAAGACCTAAACCAGCTTTGTGAGGTTTTACAGTAGAAATCTGGATTTGTGTTATTGTTGGACTGAATGTGATGGAAGAGAGTAAAAGTTGTGAAGATAAAACTTTACCCCCGTTTGTGTCCATCAGTAGAGTCTGTCGACCGTTTCCTGACAAACACAAACTGTCAGTGAGTCACAGCCAATCACTGACTTCAACAAGCTCTGACTCATCATTTAAAATGAAATACAACTTTATTGTCCACCAAACTGGAAACTTTTCTTTGGTTAATCAAAACATAAAAGCAGCAAAGCAACTTGTAACATATAGAAGAAACATGCTAACTGGAAACACTGTACAGTTTACCAACAGGCAGCTTCTAATTGTCCAAAAGAAAACCAGAAGTAACTCCCACTCTTACCATTAGCATCAGGAGAGTCGGCTCCATCTGCAAGGGAAAATATAGCCTCAGTACACTGGGATCAATCAAACAGAAACGGCATGTATACTGGAGCAGAGTATATGTACTGCAGAGCATATGTACTATAGCTCCTGATGGAGGCCAGCAGAGTATATGGTAAATGGTATTAGTATCAGTATATTAGTATCAGTATCAGTATTAGTATCAGTATATTAATATCAGTATTAGTATCAGTATATTAGTATCGGTATATTAGTATCAGTATTAGTATATTAGTATCAGTATTAGTATCGGTATATTAGTGTCAGTATTAGTATCAGTATATTAATATCAGTATTAGTATCAGTATCAGTATTAGTATCAGTATATTAATATCAGTATTAGTATCAGTATATTAGTATCGGTATATTAGTATCAGTATTAGTATCAGTATATTAATATCAGTATTAGTATCAGTATCAGTATTAGTATCAGTATATTAATATCAGTATTAGTATCAGTATATTAGTATCGGTATATTAGTATCAGTATTAGTATATTAGTATCAGTATTAGTATCGGTATATTAGTGTCAGTATTAGTATCAGTATATTAATATCAGTATTAGTATCAGTATATTAGTATCGGTATATTAGTATCAGTATTAGTATATTAGTATCAGTATTAGTATCGGTATATTAGTGTCAGTATTAGTACCAGTATATTAGTATCGGTATATTAGTATCAGTATTAGTATCGGTATATTAGTATCAGTATATTAGTATCGGTATATTAGTATCAGTATTAGTATCGGTATATTAGTATCAGTATTAGTATCAGTATATTAGTATCAGTATTAGTATCGGTATATTAGTGTCAGTATTAGTATTGGTATATTAATATCAGTATTAGTATCAGTATATTAGTATCGGTATATTAGTATCAGTATCGGTATATTAGTGTCAGTATTAGTATTGGTATATTAGTATCAGTATCGGTATATTAGTGTCAGTATTAGTATCGGTATATTAATATCAGTATATTAATATCAGTATTGGTATCAGTATTAGTATCGGTATATTGGTATCAGTATTAGTATCGGTATATTAGTATCAGTATTAGTATTGGTATATTAGTGTCAGTATTAGTATCAGTATATTAATATCAGTATTAGTATCAGTATATTAATCAGTATTAGTATCAGTATTAGTATCGGTATATTAGTATCAGTATTAGTATTGGTATATTAATATCAGTATTAGTATCAGTATATTAATATCAGTATTAGTATCAGTATATTAATCAGTATTAGTATCAGTATTAGTATCGGTATATTAGTATCAGTATTAGTATCGGTATATTAGTATCAGTATTAGTATCGGTATATTAATGTCAGTATTAGTATCGGTATATTAGTATCAGTATTAGTATCAGTATTAGTATCAGTATATTAATATCAGTATTAGTATCGGTATATTAGTATCAGTATTAGTATCAGTATATTAGTATCAGTATTAGTATCGGTATATTAGTATCGGTATATTAGTATCAGTATTAGTATATTAGTATCAGTATTAGTATCGGTATATTAGTGTCAGTATTAGTATCAGTATATTAATATCAGTATTAGTATCAGTATCAGTATTAGTATCAGTATATTAATATCAGTATTAGTATCAGTATATTAGTATCGGTATATTAGTATCAGTATTAGTATCAGTATATTAATATCAGTATTAGTATCAGTATCAGTATTAGTATCAGTATATTAATATCAGTATTAGTATCAGTATATTAGTATCGGTATATTAGTATCAGTATTAGTATATTAGTATCAGTATTAGTATCGGTATATTAGTGTCAGTATTAGTATCAGTATATTAATATCAGTATTAGTATCAGTATATTAGTATCGGTATATTAGTATCAGTATTAGTATATT